>JAPQLA010000006.1:2557065-2587788 GCA_029822935.1 Naso vlamingii | reverse complement strand
TGCTTGGGGCCGAGCACAATAACTTCAGTTTTATCTGAGTTTAGTAGTAGGAAGTTGCAGGTCATCCAGGTCTTTATATCTTTAAGACACGCCTGAAGTTTGATTAGTTGATTGGTTTCATCTGGCTTCATTGATAAATATAAATATAAATATATATAAATGTGGTGGCTTAGCAGCACCATCCTTGTTACTTTACAATTTAGCTGCCCAGGTTAGCTAAATTTCTTCTGGAGTGGATCATAGATGACCCTAACTCTATCCGGCTTAGTTGTGAAACCTATTATATATCTCTTCTAGGGAAAGTTCATTGCTGATTAAAGACAATATAATTTTAAAGAACGTGTTGAATATATGGCGAAAAATCAGGAAACTAGAGGGATACAGTAACTGCTTTTCTTTGTTGACCCCTTTTCACAAAAATCCCAATTTCCCACCTGGACTTCAGGCTGGTTTTGCTGACTGGAGTCATAGAGGTATCAAAGTAGTTGGAGACATAGGTCAAGGAGGCTCAATTCTCTCGTTTCAGCAATTAAAAACCAAGTTTGGTATTACCAATAATGATTTCTTTAAATTTCTGCAGGTTCGGAATTTTATTCTGACTAAATTAAAAGAATTTACTGGAGGATTCGCTGTTTCCCCCATAGAATCTTTGTTGGCAGAAAATACACAGCTTAAATTCGTTACCAAACGGCTCTACAAGACACTTTGCAGTTTAAAGTCATACAACTCTGACAAAGTCAAAGGCAGGTGAGAATCAGATTTGGGTACTACAATAGATCCAGAGGTCTGGAATGCCTTGTGCGGCCAGCCCTCTGGTCCGCTAGCATCTTGTTCAGCTTGGGAGAGGCAGTTCAAGATTGTACACAGGCTTTATATCACTCCTGAAGTCAGGCATAAATTTAATCCAGATTTTACTGAGCGTTGTACTAAATGTCAGTCTGCTGTTGGTACATTCTTTCATTGTTTGTGGAGTTGCCCACATGTGCAAAAGTGCTGGTTTATAATCATTCAACAGCTTAATATAATTTTTAAACGCTCATTATATATTGGTGCAGGGACTTGTCTGCTGGGACTGAACAATGAATGGCCTGCTGGCTTTAAGAACAGAGACCTTTTACACATTCTACTACACTGTGCTCGGAAATGTATCCTGGTCATGTGGATCACTGATAAAGCGCCCACTATTAACCAGTGGCTGCATTCAGTGACAAGTATTATTCCATTTGAAGCTTTCTCCACAGCCTTACAGGATAAACCTCTTCTATTCTACCAGATTTGGGATCCCTTCTTTGATTATCTGGGAATTATTAAATCTAAAAGGATTAAAATGGGACTGCTAGACTTGGCCTGGACAAAGGACAATGAACTGTAGCTCAGTGGAATATTGATGTGTGGAAAATATTTCAAATTTAATGTATACGGATGTGAGGGTGATTTACATCGTGGTGTCCTTTATCCCTCCCCCTGTATCTTTTGTTTCTTTGTATTACTCATCTATGTATGTTATTGTGATGTTGTTTTTCTTTATTGCTTTGCTGTAAAAGTTCAATAAAAATATGTTTGGGAAAAAAAGTGCCTAACAATGTTACACTATTAATTAAAGCAGTGATAAGCTAGAGTCAACTGTTGTACTACAAACTAGGTGTTGTTGTCTTCTCTCAGAAGTGTCCAGAATATTATTAGAAAATGCCTTAACTAAAAATGACCAGTCTTTCACTTGCCTAATTCATGGGTCTAATGAATTACATCATTTACACCAATTACATGCAAAGATCTCTAATATGAAATATAAGGCACATTTAAAGTCTTACGCATTGTCTTCCTGCTTTGAGCCAACAGGAGGATACAACCATGGTGTCTGCAAGACAGAAGATAGATGATTCTTTCTCTTTTGCTCTAACCCTTAACATTTGTAAATAAGAATTTGTTCTTAATTGCTTGCCTGATTAAATAAAGGTTAAATAAATAAATAAATAACCCCATTTCCATTATTTCCCAAAAACCATTATTACAACTTCATGTTTCTCTGGCAGTTGAGTATTGTTAGTTCCCGTCATCCTCAAATATCAACATCTGCTGTATCCTCCTCATGTATCATTGTTTCCATCTGCTGGTGAATTTGTGCAAAGTTATCAATAAGGACCTCTACCTGTACTGATGGGCCATGAAGCACAGCAGACATTCTGACTTGTTGAATTTAAGTTCAAGTAAGTCACATCAGTGAGTCAGCATAATTAATACCAAGGTCCTGAAACTGAAGCAGCCAAATGGAATTCAGCCATTATTAAACTTATGCAGACAGTTGTAATCATGAAGTTGTGCTGGCATATACACAAATCCCTCATCTAAAATTTGATAAAGGTGATGGTGTAGCTATAAATTGCATTTGCTAATTTAGCACTAAAGAACGGTTGCTGTTGCAAGAAAACCAAGTAACTTTATAACACCAAAAAGGGGAAACAACTGGAGCTCAACCGACCATCTTAAAAAGAATCACTCTGAAGAAGACCATGTGTGTCAAAACATTACTGAACACTTGTACCTAAATAAATACTTTTTTAAGATGATCCGTTGAGCTCCTGTTGTTTCCCCTTTTTGATGTTTTTGTGGTCCACATTTTCCTTTTAATTCGCAGTAACTAATCCAAGGCAAACTTCACAGTTTATCAGCACAACTGACAGTGGAGTAATCAGAATGATGCATTGCCTGAGGTAGGCCTTTATTTGAAGATCACCTATCCAGTTGTGCAAGGAGCTGAGGACAACACGCACCGCACTGAAAAGGGCAAAAATATGTGTTTTGTCATAAAACATAAATTGATAGATATAGCTCATCAAAGCACTAAATGGGCTGGATCCTTGTTAGTTTATTAATGCTGTTCAACTATTAGCCAGAGCTCGGCCTCAGATCCTCAGTCAGGGCCACTCTAGCAGTTCCCAGATCCTACCTTAAAACTAAATGCAACTGGGCTTTTGCCCTCAAGCCTCTCGTAGTTGTATGATTTAATTTAATTTAAATCAATTTAATTTTAGTTAATTTCATTTTGTGGACTTGTTCTACCTCTATTTTCTTATTGAGCTAAAAGTATGTTTTAACTCTGTTTTTTAAAAAGTGTCATAAAAAAAGTTTAATGTCATTGTAATAATGCATATCAGTGCTGCTAATGTTTATTTTATTTGGCGTACTTTACATTGATTTCATATTTCAAGGAATTTAGCACTAGCAGACAGCATATCATGTAGGCTATTAAGTTGGCTTCTGCAGCTAAGGACACTATGAATATTCAGGTTAGCCATATCATCATTGCCACCATACTCTTTTTAAAATAAAGGTATTTAACTGATATCTCTTCCTGATTAACTGATACAGTCAATCAACACAAGGCTTAATGTAGCCCATCAAACTTGCAAGGACAGTTTGAAGTTAATAAGTCCTTTACACAATCTCTTCCAAAGAAAACACCATCTCTCACTGCTCAAAAGACTGGATGGGCTACCTTTTAATCAGCTCTAAGAGAAATTAAACTATGCCATGAAATACCACAAGACCAATATTGTTCCACTACTTAATAAGACAAAAACTTAGTTTATTTTATCTCTATTTTTAATTGTTTTGGTTTAAAAATTTTAACACGTGTCCTGAACATTAAATTTGAGGACGTTAGACTCACTAATCTCAAAACGCTCGAATATAACGTCGCCTCTCATTGGTGAAACCAAACCGTCAATCAAAAGGAGTGTCCACTCACATACAGAATTACATGACGGGGTGGAATTTTCAATGTGTACAGTATGTTGCAAAACTGTTGATAATTTTACGGCTTAAGGTTTTTTTTTCCGTTTTTGTTTTTTTAAGAAGACTTAAGCGACTGGCTGGCCGTTTACTACTTTGCTGCTGACAGGTCGGCTATGTACCACTGACCTGCCTTCACACATTTCGGTAAGAACTGTATCACGCGCATAAACACCCAGGAAGCTTATAACAAGTAGTCAATAACTGAGATAATGCAAGAAGACCGTAGTGAGTCGTTATCATCATTTTCTGATGTAACTTAATCCTAACCCCAGTCCTCACCTTTTCGGTGACCTCTGACAATCGAACAGTGCTAGAAGGAAAAGTTGAGTTAGGGATGTTGTTAGCGAGTACAGGCCATTCTGTGTATGAGCACTTTGCAAACCGGGGGAGGGGAGGGATATAGTCTCGCTGAAACGAGAATTATCTTCCACCTTGAGGAAAACGAAAGTAATTTTTATCATATTATATGACTGAACAAGTCTATATTTCTACCAAAATCAACGCATTTTGATGTTATTTTTGTGGTTTGAGGTCATTTAATGTGGCGCCTTCGCCAACAGTAACATTCATCATCTAGCGAAGTGCTGTATTTCTGTACCATAGTCACGTCAGACAGAATAACAAAGATGACTTCCGGTTTACATTATGAAAATTAAAGTCATATCTTGAAAAGATAATGGATTCAGATAAAATTTCAAGCATATGTTTTGTTTTCAGTGTTTAATGTTACATTAATAGACGTTTTATATGCAGAGTAACAACGTACACAACAACGTGCAGCAACACTATACCGTAGGCTGAAACAACGAGGGCTCCTGATCCAAGAGGCCCCAAGAGTGGCTTGGTTTTGGTAATTACAAAATAATAGAAATGTTCCAATGTAAGTGCAGTGGTTTGTATGGCACTAAAGTACAAAAGTACAATATAGAATATTGTACTTAAATACAATATCAGTATCAGAACAAGGCACTCTTTGCTAAACATAATAGTACAGCTCTGTGTGAAGCGGAACATGAGGGTAATATTGGCATTAGGACTCAGATCATTATATTTTAGGTCTCAGTTGTCACATGGCCTGTTTTAACACTATATCTTTCTCTATTTTAGCCTATTTTTATTTTGTGTTAGCGGAGCTGATGATAATATTATTTGGGATAACAGCGATTTAAAAAAAAAAAAATATTATCACTGTCTTAATAATACACAGATGATAACATTTTGTGATAAATAAAGTGCCTTCACTAAGTGTTGCTGATCTACACTTACCTTCTTACACTTGTTTTTCTAAGTAAGTCATTTGCCATAAAACACACGTCAGATCAAAGCTAAAAATGAATGTGATGCATTGTAATTTCTTTTTGTTCAAATTTTCCATAGATATCATACAACACACCAGATCAAGGAAGGGTCAAGAAAATGCATCTCTTTAGGGTCCTTTCCATAATGTCAATCACTTGGACGTATTTACTTACACATTTGCCGGGAAGGACCACATTGCATTCTGTTTTGCAGCTGCCAGTTTTGACACTATACAGGACCAATCTTGCAAAATTTTTGTCCGTATTAGTCACTTAAGCCTCTTTTATATAGTTCCCACTAAATTATTTGGAATACCTTACAGGCACCTCTAGTGATTTTCACTGTTCACACATGCAGCTCTATTCTGGAACATTGCCGTCTTGCACCTGGATACACAGAGAGTGGCAAAGTCATGTCCCTTCCAGTGGACCCCATGGGACCTTGTTTCAGAAGAAACATGAACAGTAGTCAATGGAAAGAGACAAATTATTTTTTGATCCCCTTTAAATTGCACCGCCAATCTCAAATATGATGTTTATCAATTTAAAAAACAATTTAGCAAGTTGGATTAAAAGACCTCATCAGTGTCTGTCCTCACAGATGAAACTCTTTATGTGCCCTTCCCAGTAATGTTCCTGCTTTCCTTCATGACACAGCTTTAGTGGTATATTCCCATTAATGTTACTAGGTCTTGAGCTGGGAAATTGCCAATGCAGATTTACAGGAAAATTGTTTCTGTCTCTCATTCACAAGTGACCCCTTAGGCTGTATTCAGACTAGGGTGGCCAGATGAGAATGGGTCAAGTTCAGGACAGGGGATTTTGGGTTGACAGGCAAAACTCAACACTATAAATATTTTTATTCATAAATTCTACATCTCCTAGATTGTTTAATTTTCCTCAGTAATTTTTTTTTTTTTAAAAGTAAACAAAGTCATAAGTCGCCCTCACAGTAGCAGTTTTCGTGGCTCTCCTTTGCAAAAAATAAACAACAGTCATTGTTTAATAAGAATAAAACTACAGCACCCAATGCAGAGCCAGCTGCAGGGTGACACCAAAAAATGAGTCACAACTATCAGTTTTTAATGTTTTATGAGGCTATAATTACTCAAAACTATAGTTCGGTCTAACTTTCTGGACAATTGGGACAGGATTTGGGATTCGGGACAGATGCTAGTAATTCGGGACTGTCCTGAATTTTTCGGGACATCTGGTCACCCTAATTCAGACCAAATCAGGGGATCCGGTGAAACGCCGCAGGGTTGTCCGGCGATTGGAATGTCTCTCAAGTAATATAGCAGGACCCATTGTGTGACGTCAAATTGTGTGACGTCAAATTGTCTATTCTATTCCTCCCCCAGTCCAACGGTGGTGGTCAATCGCTAGAAGACGGCCCCTTTACGTGATTGACTGAGGGGTTAGTTTCTCCTAAAACTGAGCCTGGGCTGCTGGAAAGAAAAGCAGCCAGCTGCGGCTCGGAACACCGCAGCCAAAATGGACTAGCCTCATTCAAATAAATGAGAAAACCTGCATTTTCATCGGATCACCTGATTTAGTCTGAATGCAGCCTTTCTTGAAAAATGCTAAAACATTACTGGAATAGACGGCATGTGTAAATGGCGCTTTAGAGACAAATTAATGGGAAAATATGGTTCAGGTTGAAAAATATGATTTACTGTGTAAAACACGTTTAATTCCAGAGTTTGGAAGGTTTTTTGTAATAGATATCCATTGCTTGAAGTTCAAAAAATTATTTTGGTGACAAATCACATTGCTTCCGGTTTCCTTATGTCTTATTTGGGTGGACTTGACGGAGCTGTGTTAAGTACAGCCAGTGCTGAACTGTTATGATGTGTCAATAAGTTTAAAAGGTGGACGGCACCAATGATGAGAGCCCCCTCCCGGTACCAGAGCAGAATATTAGAGGTATGTTTAGACATTAAGGAGACGTTCATGACAGAGAACTTGTGGTTTTATTGATGTTCCGTTAAAACCCGGTCGCTATTTTCTCAAGCTCACAGTTAGTCACTCTGAAAAATTGGTATAATCGCTGCTTTGGACATGATGTCCGCCTGCTGACTTTCCCTTTGAATTTGTTAGTTTTCCATCGTGATTTCATTGATAACCGGCGTTACAGACCAAACATTGTTGCCACTGTTAATGTGTTGTGTGTGTATTTACTCGCCCCTGGTTGAAATCACCGTGTAAAATACGTTACATGGCAAAGCAACTGTCTCAGTGAGGCGGTATGACTTACCCCCCTCTCTTCCTATCCGCATCACATACATAGCCACAAACCTGCGTTGTATGTTAGCGAACTGTGGCAACATCGCAAACAAGTATTGTGATCTCATTTTGATCTGGGGGTTATGTTAGCGGTTCATCAATTTTCTGTCTTGGAAACCATTACATGTTAACACCGTGATACGTCCAGTTAGCAGGCTGTAGAGCTAGCAAGCTAACTAACGTTAGCTACTTTATTCCTAGTAACACTGCTAGAAAATGGAGCTACTGACCAGCAAAACATTGCCCATAGATACGTGTGCCTGAACAGAAAATCCCCAGTTTAAGTAATCATTGTAGATGTTTCTAACTTGGAGTGGCAGACATTTCGACGACAATGTTATCGGAGAGTTTGTCAGGAGTAAAATAACCCCACTACTGTACTGTACTTCGGTTTTCTCCTCCAAACCAAAGCAAGATGGACTCTCATTCAGCTTGTCTGTCTTGTCAGAGCTCAGATCGACATTTTGCACAGAGATGAAAATGTGTGCTTGGAGGTAAGAGCACATGGAATAGGCAGATAGATCGTTTATTCGCATTCTGGCCAAATTTTGTGCTGTTATTGTGCGTGCGAAGCTCTGTACAGTAGCTCAAGACTTCACTCCCAAGACAGACAGTCCGATCGGGTATCAGCAGTTTTACCTGAGAACACAACTAAACCTCTGCGCAGCAAATTACTCACTGAAACGATGCCTGCTTAAAGTAGCCTGTACAATGTTGTATGCCCCAGCAGTCGCAGGGTTTCGGCCTAACGTTACAGGTTTTGGTTTTGGCCAGAAGGGCGGATCGACTGCACGATTGAAGTGATTGGTAATCAGACTAGACAAAATGTCCCACCGTGTTTTGAAGCTGATGAGGTCGAGTGCTATGCAGTGTCACCCACTAATGCTTTATTAAAGTTGCTTTGCACACATTTTTCGTGTAGCCTAGCTCGTCTTGTTTTTAAAAATTGTTGCAGAGATGACAGTGTAACGCATGACTGAGAGCAGTGTCTTGTATTTTATAGGTCATCGTCATTGCATGACAAAGGCTGTGGCAGATTCATCTTCATCACTCATACAGCATTTCCATAGTTTTTTCTTCAGTAAGTATCCCCGTTTTCTAATCAACATCCATAAATACAAACACTGACATCTAGTTTGGATTATGTCCAGAAGAATTCAGTCATTTAACCATTCATTCATCAGTAGCTAATTTCTTTTGAGTGATGTTGAATAGACATCCAGAACCAGTGCAAAAATGTTGAGAAATTAGAGCAAATGAAGGAAAGTAGACAGATGGTTAATTATCAATTTTCAGTAATTCAGCTAATTTATATGAATGTATAAATTAAAATGTACTGCTGCTAATAATAAGCGAACAGGGATGAGGTTGGATGCATATTTTTGATACAACCTTCTCTTGATTTTGTTAGCGTGACCTGAAGTTGAATATGCTGCATGTAGGTGAGAGTAGTCTAGGTGCAGTTTTACTTTTCTATACTTATTTACATTTTGACATTATTATGTTGCATTAATGTAAGTAGCAGTAAAATAGATTACCGGTAAGTCCTTAACGAGACACTTGGGTCAAAGGCAATGTTTACACTTGGTATTAACATGCTTACTGGATGATTTGATCACAAATGTACAGCTCTAAGTACGTCAGTTCACACATGGCATTACAATATATCTCCACAGGTGTCTAGAGAGACCATTGGGGATCAGATCTAACTTTCCTGCTCTATATCTTTCAAAGCCCAAATGCGTTGTTTTTCACCAGCGGCCTAACATTAGTCATCACCATTCTGGAACGAGACCTGTTTTTCACTCAAAGAAACAAATAATTTAATGTGTAACATTTGCCTAATTTATAAGAAGGCCCAACTAATCAAAAAATATACCACAGATGATGTTTCTTAAAAAATATAAGATTTTTCTCAATGCAGCACCTCAAATTGATTTTTTTTTAAGGGCTTTAGAGACTTTCTTCGTTAGTGACAAGGAAGTACTAACAATAAAAGGTTGTTTTCTTTTTGAAATTTAGTGCAAAGTATTAAATCATTTGAACATGTGTGCAAATACTTATGTTATTTCCGCCTACATTTACAAATAACCATGTTCAGCGTTGAACATTATGCTAATACTAACACAGAGAGGCAGGGGCTCAGTCACATGACTGAACTCAAATCATACTTTAGACACCAATTTGAGGACTTGAAACTTGACTAACAGTAGTAACAGACTCAACATGTTTTTCATGACTTGAGTCTTGACTTAGGTTTGAGACTCAAATGACTTGACTTTTTAAATAAATAATAACAAATATTTCTATTAAATATTTAATTAAACTAGATGTTGAGTGGTTAAGTTTTATTTTTGAAGTATGATTAAATATGAAGAATGACATGACAGAAAAGCAGTATGGAGGAGGCCAGTCCAAAAAAAAAAAAAGGACTAAAGGATTATGTTGTTGTTGACAGTTTTAAGAACAGCGGTATGCAAGGCCTACAGCTCAAAAGTCAGTGACATTACCTACCTAAATCCAACTTCATCCATCAGTTATAAATCCATAAAGAAATGGCTGTAAATTTGTCTTATCAGCTGAACTATTGGCTGGTCAAATGTGAGCTGTGGTAATTAGCCGAGGTAGTTTCCAGTACAATAGGTGTTTCAGGGAGCATATTTTACCATAATGATTGCCTGGGTCTAGGTCTTTGAATTTGCCCTCTTCACCAAGTTCTTTTGACTGACTCTTCAGAGTCTGGTTGCAGTTTTGGGGCCAGTCAGATCCTTCATAGGTATCAGTGCCAGTAACTAACGTAAATCACTTTTTGGATATTGGACTGATTTCAACTATTTACATACTGACCCATATTACATGATTTACTTCTAGTAACTGAATTTGATAGGGTTTATTACAGTGTCGATATTTAAATCTTGACACAGTTTGTGCACTTTTACATTTCACAATAAAGTTTTTTGAAAACCAAATGGAGTTGTCAAATTACCATTGCTACTATTACTGCACTGTTGTGCTTATTACTTTTTCTTATGACCTTTGAACTCTTGTACAAAAATCAGCTTTCTAGTAGTTGATAATACATTTCTGTTCACTTGATAAGTTCAAGTTTTTCAAAAGAGTAGAGTTGTCATAGCAATTTGCAAGCCAGTAGATCAAATAAATCACTTTGATAACATTCAAACATATAGTATGTAAGATTTCCACAACAAAATGTAGAAAAACACCTATACAGTTTCTTTGGTACATTATTTGTTTATTGTATTCTTAAATGATCCCAAATGTTGAATTATCTCAAATGATGTTCAAACCCATGAAACACATTTTTTTCCAGGCAATGATCTGTCTCATTTTGTCACCCGCCCCCCCGGGGTAAAACCAGAGAGCAAGGAAGAAAGTTGGCAAATGTGACTAACATAACAAGCTTAAAACTTTGTAACATCACCCATCTGAAAACATTTCAGCTTCAGTAAGTTTGATTTTCATTGGCAATGAAAAATACAAATCCACGGATCCCAGGCTACTTCACGGTGTCACCAAACTACATGTGTTGTTTTCATTGTTTCCCCTATCTCAAGGTCTGATTCACAGACAGTATTACAGTAATGATATTACAATACGCCAACGCAACACATTCATTAAATTTAGCAGCTGAGCGTAATTTACACTTTTTTGCTTGTGACAAAGCACCGACATGCTATTTGTTCGGCGGCACAGTCAGGGTACATTTCCTTCTTTATGAATCCTTTGTGAATTATGTCGATGGCAGGTACACTACATTTTTCCAATAGTCCCACAATGTAATAAAGCCTATTCGTTAGTAATTACAGTGGTGTTACACTTCACCTGTCACACCAGTCACATGATTATGAGTTAAGTGTCAGAAAACTCCATTTCCCTGCTTGCAGCTCGGTGATGTCTTATATAAACGACCGGCTCCAAAATACAATGCCGTTCAGTATTCCTTAACTACTATAGCAGTGATTAAAAATAGACTGGCTGAAATTGACAGTCACAGATTTTCTAAATATCCTTACATAGGGTTCAGTCAGGGGATTACCTTAATTGTTTTATGTGTGGGGAAAAAAACCTGAAAAAAAATTCAAGTGGAGGGGTGGGGTATTGTTAACATGTTATAATGAGGTTTGAAAGATTTCCCCAAATGGAGAGTTCCTTGCCTGTAACTTCATGTCTTACTAATGAGACTATGTATTTTTCAGCCATTTTACTTAGAAATATTTCAAACTGATCCTACAACAACATGCCAAATATGTCCTGAATCCTGGTGACTGCAACTGCTCCTTTTGTATCTGCTTCATTAAAAGAGCATTTAGGTGAGTAGAAAAGTAAGACAAGGATAAAAATAATGAGAATTTGTAAATTTTATTTACAATGTCATAAAACTACTTGCTTGTTTCTACCAATATTTTCCTTTGGTTTTAATTTTAGCAGTACGTATTTGTATGTATATTAGAGGATTCAAACTTTAATTTTAAGATCATAAAAAGAATTGTTATTAATTAAACATTATTTCTATTTAATATGCTGACATAGCAATCTTACAAAATTGACCTAAATGGGTTATTCTAACATGCAAAGATATGCACCTATTGTAATAGAGTTTATCATAAAAGAGAAACTGTAATTTATTGATAAAAACATGCATACTAGATACATATTCATATTCATAATGTAACTTTATAAAGTCCAGTCATCTGATTTCTATATTATTTTTCACCGTGAGAGATGGCTGACTCAGTGTATTATTTTCCAATCAAGTGTTTTTGGAGCATTCCACAACATGGGTCTTTGTCCCTGTCCCAGCTTGTTTGACACGTGTTGTTGGCATCAAATTCCGAATAAACCTGTGATTACAAAAATCTGTGAAGTTAAATATGTTGTCTTTGTTCTGTTTTAGAGTAAGTTTATGTCAATAAGAATTAGCAAATAATGCGTTTTAAATTTAGTTTTAAACAGTGTCCCAACTTTTTGAATTGGAATTTAAGATTATTATTTTGGCCGGCAACAAAACAAATGGGCAAGTGTCACTCGTAAGTAGAGAAATCACTGGACAGTAGACATACTGGTAGACACAAGTTGCAGTGAAGATGTCATAAACCAGCTAATGGAAGTTTAATAAAAATTCTGGCCAGGTAATGCACAACACCAATTGTTGTCATCACGCAATTAGAAATCTACAAAACTACTCACATATGACAATATGTGTCTCTTCAGTAACAATGATGTTAGCATGCATGTTTTCACTCTGAATGTTGAATATAGACATGATCTAATATATGTGCCCAATCTGTTTTTGTTTTAGGTGCGGTAGTACCATGAAGGGTGGAGGAAGGGGCAAGGAGCCACCTGTTGCAGGGGAAGTCACTGGCAAGCGCCCCAAACGTAAATGCCTGCAGTGGCACCCCCTTCTCTCCAAAAAGGCTCTGGATTTCCCTGAAGAGGAAGAAGAAGAGGATGAAGAGGAGCTGGAGAAGGTGAGTATGTCTTAAACTTGACAAATCCTTTTATCACCCCTGGCTATGAACTGAAAACATAGCAGCCAGTTTATCACAAATAGGACAAAAAACATAGTACAGCGTTGGATCTAATAATGGTATATGATTTCGTTATAAGCGGCCAGTGCTGTGTGGTGAAGAGCAGGGGATACAGGTGCGGGGTGAAAGCACAACAGACGAAGTAGAAGAGGACTCAAATGAACAGCGAGCACGGCGACCAATGAATGCCTTCCTCCTCTTCTGCAAACGCCACCGTTCCTTAGTACGACAGGAACACCCTCGTCTTGACAACCGTGGGGCCACCAAGATCCTGGCTGACTGGTGGGCTGTGCTGGAGCCGAAGGAGAAGCAGAAATACACTGACATGGCCAAGGAGGTGAGACTGCTCTCTTACTCTTGGACTTGAATAAAAAATATTTTAAACTGTCTCTTATAGTAGCGAAGTGATTTGCCCCTTTGGCACAGTATTTTAATTCTTAAAGGAGCTGGTGCAACTCTGTTGGCAACAAGCTCCTGTATTTTCTTATGAACTTTAAGAGTTAAAAAAAAAAAAAACAAGAAAAAAAGAAAAAAGTTAAACATTGTTTTAAGTTAAATCTCCATTGTGGGACTTTTCCAAATATATGGAAAAATAGTTCACGCAATGCAGATTAAGCCTGTGACTGTCAGATAAATCTCACCTGGTCAAAACGCGTTAATTAATTATGAAAGATTTCCCACAGAAGTCTAATAGGATAAAATATTAATAATAAATCAAATGATGATATTTTATATCAAAGAGGTCAACTTCATTGTGACATCATAATGTTCTGCAAAAACATTTTTCTGGTCATTATTCAACACAAGAACAGACGAGAAATCATGACTATGTTTAAAATCTGATCAGAGAATAAATTGGTGACAGTAGTTGAAACTTATTCATTTACATGTCGACGAATGATTTTTATAAAATAATACATCCACAGAGATTTTAGAAATGTGCTGAATACAATCACACAATATTTAGCTCAAACAGATTACTGACATTTTGCTGTTTTGCCTTTGTGTGGGAAGTTCGCTTGAAGTAATGAAGTAAAGCACAGATGCAGGTTATGTGCAGTGAGCACCAGGCTGATGTCCGTGTAATTGATATCATTTGAAGTGAAACATTGCTTTTCAGTGATTGTTTCTTATTATTAGATGCATAAGTGATTGGACCCTACACTCTTCCATAAGCAGGTCAAAAATGACCTGTATTAGAATTAATGTGTTTATATAACATTTTTGTGATTCTGGATAGGAATAATCACTTGTGTTATACTTAGTATGATATGTTGGTCCACACAAGATTTCACTTTTTAAACATGATTTTATTTTTCACTTTTTTAACGTCTTTTGGAAATAACTTAAAACAGGAAAAGTACATAACAGTAGGCTAATAGAAAATGTTAAGATTTTGTGTGTGTGTGTGTGTGTATTTGTGTTTGTGTAACTGTTCAGTCATTCCATTAGGTAAGGAAACATAAAAGGAGGGAGAATAATTTGGTTGACCTATCAATAATAATATATAGCTATATAAATAAATGCACACAGTCATGCGCACACACACACACACACACACTCACACACAGACTCGGTACATACAGTAATGTTAGCTAGGTTAGTTAGCTAGACAGTATTAGCTAACTATAAAATAGGCTAAATTGTCATTACAACCAAATTTGTTGATACTACATACTTTTTTACACAATAAATGTATGACACGTAGGCCTATACACTAGAATGCAAACCCTAGGCCAATGACAGTTTTGTCATGTCAAATACTTTCTGATTTAAAAAAGAAAAAAAAAAAGGATATTACTTTCAGATCTTGCAGTGTACACTGATTTTCCTGAGGGGTAACACTTCTGATATAGTCTTTGCGGTTGACAGTAAATATGTCCCTGACAGCCACAGTTGATAAGAATCAAAGGTTCTCACGAGATTCCATAAGAAATACATGGGGGTCCTTTTTGGCACACTTATGGAAACTCCAGGTAGTAATACAAAAACGACAATTTCTAAAATCTATAAAAGAGAAGTTAAAAGTTTAAATGGCATGCTATCAAAAACATGTTTTTTTAGGAATACCTGGAACATGAAAGTATAACAATTTATAATTACAAAGACATTGCAAGAAAATGACCTCATCGGGTCATTTTTGACCCATGTGTGCATCTAAAGCTAGGTTCATACTTTCCACGTTCATGTGTCCGCATGGGTCCGCTCTGGTATGCGTGACGTAAAAATCGTCATCCACCCATGTCTGCGAGGGTCTGCGCGGACCCCTCTGCAGATGTCCACGTGCAGCCCAAAATGTCCGCTTTGAAAGTGCGCCAAATGCGCATGCTCTTTCACGTGTGTGAATAAAGAAATGTTTTGACCTAACTACTACTTTTACTGAAGATGCACTGATTCTGGGCAACATTTCACATTGAAAGATTTCTCATTTCATTCAACATCAAGAGTAACAACAAAAAAAGAATATAATACGTCCCACTCAGGTAAGAATGTGCTGTGTCCTTCATGTCTGCAGAACCTTTATTTTTTTCTCCTGTTGTGTCTGCCTGGATGACACAGGTTTAGTTGTAGCTGCAACATTAGTAACATCAGTCTGGCTAAAAACGATAAAAGAAAAGAAGCGCAGCCACTAAAACTTCTGTTATCTTTTGTTTATTCTGCTGCAATCTGCGCACTGCATATTACATATGGCCATACTGGTGCAGACCGTTGTTTGTAGCATGAAAAAAACCGCTTTCCCAGTCCGCACAAGCGAACGAGTCCACGGATGTCTGCGGACATGCAATGCGGAAAGTATGTTGGGGCCTTACAGGTTAAGGAGGAAATTAGGCATGATGTGTTAATATACTGAAAATGACATATAATACAGTAGGTTTGACTTTGAAATATTTGTTGTCTGACTTCCTATCTGTATTTTTTTAACTGCGGCGTGCGTCGAGGTGCAGTGAGACATCTAGTAGTGGAGTTGGCGGAAAGTTGTCTATAGCAGTGGTACTGGAAGGTGGGGTCAGGACCTTACAGGGGGACCTCGTGAGATGCCTTCCAAAGAATGAACAAATCTTTAAAAAGATTTTAAATTGCATATTTAATCCATTACTGTATAAATTCTGGTTATATTTTTTGTCATATTCTTTCTTAAATTAATCTAAAATAAGATAATGTTTGTTAAGCTGTTGTTCTTAATTGTGCATGTGCACAGCTATGCTCAGCATTATATGCCACCTCAAAGGTTGATGGGGGTCCCCAGTCTCTGGCACCATTATTTTGGGGATTGCAGGCTGAAAAGTTTGGGAACCCTGGTCTATAGAACCAAAACTGTGGTGATTGTATGGATTTTTTGTATGGCAAGGTTGAAAATATGTGTGAAGAATACAGGTTTTTGCTAACGTAACACCGTGGGATGAAGCTCTGTATCAGTCCTCTATACTCCTCTTAAAAATAGTTTCTTACTAAAGGCAATTTGTTTCTCATTGTGAATGTTTATTACCTCAATTTCACCAAAAACTAGACTTAATGCCTATTATAATGGCAGCTGTTGCTCAGGAGGTAAAGTGGGTTGTCTGCTTGTAACAAGGTTGTTGGTTCGATCCCTGGCTGCATGTCAATGTGACCTTGGGCAAGATACTGAACCCCCAATCCCGATTGCCGTTCAATCAGTCTTTGAATGTTACTATGTATGAGTTCCTGATGAGCAGGTTGGCACTTTGTAGAGAAGTCACCTTGGTGTGAATGTGCATGTAAATGGGTGAATGCTGATTTGTTACGTGAAGCACTCTAAGACTAGAAATGTGCTTTATACATGCTGTGTATTTGCTATACCAAATTCCTTCAAAATCTTTATATGTAATGATTCATTGATGTAAACCACAACGTCAGTTGTTCACAGAGGCACACAACCACTAAGTGATCATCCTAGTCAAATCTTGAGTTTGTGGTGACATTCCCACGCTGGTGCATTGGTAGTGATGTGTTTTACGTCAACTAACAAAGATTGGGTTGGCAGAACTGTAGTGGGGAGTTGTAGCAATGAGTAGACTATAGCAACAAGGAGTGGGGCAGAGCTCATGGCATCAAAAGAAGGTTGACAGTGTTTATATAATTACGCTCACTGCCAGAAGAAATAGACAAAAGCTCAGCACTGCAGGTTTAAAGAGCTATTCCAGCCTGAAATCATAGTGGCAAAACATAAAGTCAAAGCAAGAGAGAAAAGTCCTGCTGCACAATTGTCCTGTTTTGTTGACTCAGATGATGTGCATTTAAAGATCTTTGTTTATTTACTTGCTTTTATCATGAGGAAAAAGTTGACATTAACCACTGAGCAGATTAAAACAGGCAAAATTATTCAAAACAGGGTCAGGCGGGCGGGCAGGCAGGCAGGCAGGCAGGCAATGAATGCAGCAAAAGAGACAATCGAGCAGGGAATGAGTGGAAAGGCCAGTGTATACTGTATATACCGCAATGCCGATGAGGGAAACCAGGAACAGGTGTGCAGCTGGATGGGAAAGGTTAGGTGATGATAAAGAAGTTACTGCAGGTCAGGAAAGAGTGGAGGGATCTGAAATGAGAGTTAGCATCTGCCAGGGAAAAACAGAGCAGAGAAGGAATAACTGGGAGTTGGCTGAAGTTGTGCCATGTTTGCATGTATGTTAGAGGATGTCCTGTCTGCAGCTCATGAACACTTTTGAAGATAGAGGCAATATTGCATCAAAGAGAATGGCATCCGTCCAAATTGTTTAAAGGGTTGTTTGAGAGAGAGAGAGAGAGAGAGAGAGAGAGAGAGAGAGTCTTTGTGTCTGTCCTCACCTCAAACATACTGCCAGCCACTGTTCAGGATCAATCGGTTCGCGGAAATTGGTGGTCTTCTTTTTAATGTGTGGTTCCAGTATAGCTAGCAGCATATTAAATTGGACCACTGACATCCTGAAATACACCTGGAAGCAATCGGGATAATTCCGCTGCTCCTTTACCGGCAGGTCTCCTTGCTCTACTGTTTTTTGTTTTTTTTTCAAGACGTGACAGAACCACAAAATCATCCTCACTGCTTGACGACTCCATTTTGTCTCATACTGTATGCATCAGACTCAGCATGCAAAGTTTCTGTGCGTAACCTTTTTTTTTTGGGATTACGAATTTAAAATACGCATCCGAATTAAACAGACTCAGTGTGCAAAGGCCTTAACTGTGAGTGATGGAGTCCTACATTAACAAACAGTACCTGTCAAATTTGTAACTTTGTCAAACTTACTCAAGTTATTTATCTTGAGCAGGTTCTGGAATTGTGTGTTATTCTGTGCTTTTCTTGCTTGCTATGTGGACAGTGATCACAATTTCCATCAGCCAATCACATTTCAGCAAATTCAAAACAAAGAATGTGTCTGAAATTACCCCCTATTTTTAATTTACTTGTATAAAGTGTATTGGTTCTGCTGTCTGCCATTTTAATTTGAAGTTGAAATCCTGATGTTCTGACACTGGGTCTCCTTCATGAAATGAAATTGATCAATATGCGTTCATACTAACAAAATCTACACCTGCTCCTGACTGCTCATAGTGCTTGTGTAAACATGAAAATGCATATAAATGTTGGTTGTCCTTATCAGAAATGATATTTTTAAGTCATGTCGTGCTCTGTTATGTTCACAATGCACAGACGCCTTTGAAACACGCAATTAAAACATGGCAGATTAGAAAAGATTAGAATTGAAATATTTACCTAAATTAGTTTGCAATGATCATATTTCAGCTTCAGATAAGATTTATTAAAAATGTGAATGGGATACTGTAATCGACTTAATGTATTTGAAATGTTTAATAGTAATGTAATTCCTGACTGAGTGGTCTCTCTAATGAAGCAGGCAATGCTCACATCTGCAGTAGACTGTCATGACTGCAACCTCCTCCTGTTGTTGTTGTGCAATTTTTTTTCATCAAATTTCATATTGTACCATTTTCATTGAACTTCTTATATGGTCGTACAACAGAGGAAATAGAATTAATGGCATCCAGACTTTTGTTTTACTTGTCCCTGTCACACCAATACTAACAGAAGAAAACAAAATCTTTTTCACCCAAAATAACTTCGATCTCAGCGTCGGAAAAGTTTATTTTACTCTCTTTCTTTGTTTGCATCATGCTTGCAGGTTGACAGGATGCACCTGGTTGTAGAGGCCTAATCATCACCCCCTTTTATGGTGCTCATTGACCATTCATGGGTGAAGATGTATGCTAATTGCTGACTTGCAGTAGTGTACTGTCAGTTAATGACTGATTGGCAGTCATGAACATACACACGCCTACGATCAAATCAGAATTTTTACCTGCGTTCATGATTCCAGAGAAGGCTTTTAGTACCAAGGTGTTTTATGTGTGAATCTACTCACAGATACACTAACATTCCATGAATGAGACCTCTAAGTTTTGCTATCAAACCAGTAATGCAATCAATGCAATGCAATGTAATGGACAATGCCCCAGAGATTGTCCATTATCAGGAATTAATGGACAACGTGGAGGCCTGTGTGTTAGACGGTGGCCTCCGTGGAGTCCATTAATTCCTGATTATGGACACCTCAAAGGGCATTACCCCACTTATATGATGGTCAGTTTACGTAGAAACAAAAAATAAGAGAATTCATTTATACTTCAATGCATGTTACAATTAAAATCTGAAGCTTTTCACAAGGGATTACTCCGTTTCCCTGGTAACCCCTGATGGTTTGACTAATACCTGGAATAGTCATTGCCATCCCATTAAGATGTTCTCTGCTTCAGTACATTGGATGAATCTTAGATACGACTTGGAAATTGAAATTTTAAATAGTCTCCACAGCTCATTCAGCTGTGAATCGGAAAGCTAAAACTATGCTAGCAAGATTTAAAATCAGTAACACTGTGTACGGTTGACAAGCAGTGTATATCTGACAGTCTGTTCAACAGCAAGACAATCTAGCCATCCAGCCATGTCATGGTCCCCAAATCAAATTGAAAATTTTTCACAAACAAATTACAGGGCATTAGCACTGTCGGCTGCAGCCTGAAGTAGCAAGTTGAATAGTGAATACTGTATGAGATGATCACTAATATGATACAAAGTATAAGTTGTAGCGACCAGGCCGTCTGCTCACGTAACTGCTCACTTCATTCACAAATCCGACCGTTCACACCCACATTGATTCATTCATCCAACAAACCCCGCACACGATCAGAAACTATTGCTGTTGGTTACACAACCAGTCAGCCGGTCTATCCAGGAAGAATAAACACCAGCTCTTACCTCTAGCCTCTTAACTTGCTGTTAAGTCCGTGGTATGGATAGCCACTGATGGTGAAGCAAGCTGTGTCTGTGAAGTTCTGACAACCACTCACGGTAAGAGCAAGCCTCATCTTTGGAGCGCAACAGCCAACACGATTCTTCCAAAGTCTAATCCAATCTCGCTCAATAAATCCACAGAGAAAAGGAGTCTCAAAGTTGCTGCCTTACCGCTCCTAACTGACAAACCAATCGACTACTGATGGGAGGTACAGTGTTGTTATTTTGTATTGTTGGATGCCATGCTGCAACCTCGAGAGCCTCCATCTGACTCCCCTGCCTACAGTAAGGTTGCTCAGCTGGAGGAGCTGAGCTCTCTAGTTTCAAAAAACCTGGTTTTGGCACGTCATTGCCAAAAGTGGAACTATGACAAACACAGGAGAGAGCTAGAGTTTTCAGAGCATGACAGAGTCTGGGTAAGGGCCCATCCTCTCTCTAAGTCCTTTGCTGCCAAGCTAGCTCCTAAATGGCGAGGGCCATATCGTTTGGTGTAGCAGTTTGGACCTGTCAACTACCAGGTTGTTTTGGAGGATTTGGGTGAAGACTTAAAAGTTGTCCACATCTCTCGCTTAAAGCCCTGCTACCCTAGCGCTCGAGACCTTGGGGAGCAGAAACGCCAGCATGTTCTGGACATCTTCAGTGAGGAGTTGGATGAGGAGGACTTTCTTTGATTCTCTGACACTGCCTGCTCTGCTCCCAGTGGGGGATGGGTACCTGGACCAAAAGAAGAACCAAACAATTATGCCACCTCCTCTGATTCCAACCTTGAGGCCAGCAGCTCAAGTCAGGAGTACTTGCTCAAGACCTTGATCTATAATTTCAGACCGGTCCTGGATCAATACAGCTCCTTACCTTTGGTCGGCTTTTGCTAAGTGGGGAGGAGTGTAACGACCAGACCGTCTGCTCATGTCACTGCTCACGTTATTCACAAATCCGACCATTCACACCCACGTTCTTTCATTCATCCAATTACGATGTGCCAACAAACCCGCGAACAGTGAATCCTGCCTGTCGGAAACTATTACTATTGCTCTACACAACCAGTCAACCGGTCTATCCAGGAAGAGTAAACACCAGCTCTTACCTCGGGTCTCGAAGTTGCTGCCTTGCTGCTCCTAACTGACAAACCACTCGAGCCGCAGGGGCGGCTGTGGCTCAGGTGGTAGAGTGGGTCGTCTACCAATCAGAAGGTTGGTGGTTTGATCCCCGGCTCCTCCGGTCTACATGTCGAAGTGTCCTTGGGCGAGATGCTGAACCCCAAATTGCTCCCAATGGCTGTGCGACTGGTGAGTGGGTGTGTAGGAATGAGTTCCTAATGAGCAAGTTGGCTCTTTGTAAAGAAGTCACCTGCTCTTAGTGTGTGAATGTGTGTATGAATGGGTTAATGCTGACTTGTGTTGTAAAGCGCTTTGAATAGTTGAAAAGACTAGAAAGGTGCTATATAAATACAGTCCATTTACCATTCCATTCGACTACTGATGGGAGGTACAGTGTTGTTATTTTGTATCATTTGTAATGTTAGTATTATCTCCTGTAATGATGTGCTATGAAAGCATTAGATAGTAATTGTTGCTCTTCCTGATTGCCACTGTAGGGCTGGGATCCATGGTAAAACCCAGATGGGATTTTTGTGGCTGTGGTTTTTTTTGGAACGGACTATTCTTTTCATGGGATGAACTGGAGTGAAACGAACTGGATTTGCTGGACTGGACTATTGAACTGTTGAACACTTGCACACATTACAAACACACACACACACACACACACACACACACACACACACACACATTCACATGCTCACATCTGCATAGTGATTGTTTCAAATGATGAAATATATGTTTAAAAACTGAAATTGTGAAGTGGTGACCGTTTATTTGTGCAGTGTTGTCTGTTTGCAAAGTTATGAATGTTGAAATGCTCTTCGCTATTTATTGTGTGTTTTTGTACGGGTTGACTGAACAACTTTCTTTTGATTTAAATTTACTACTTGTCAGACCTGACTCTGACTGGCACCCCGACTCTTCAACTAGCTCAAACCAGCTACAGAGTGAGTGCAGAGTGGCAGTGCACTTCTTACTGCTTGTGTTTGGGGTTGTCTTTAGTGTTAATCATTTAGGGAAATACTTTCATTTAGATTTGGTGATTTGAAACAACATGGTTTCAAGTTTTTGCTTCTAACCAAATTGATTCTGGGTGTTCTTTCAGTACAAGGATGCCTTCATGAAGGCAAACCCGGGCTACAAGTGGTGTCCGACCACCAGCAAACCAGTGAAGAGCGCGTCCTGTCAGCAAGTCACCAATCCTCGCAAAAAAGTTTGGTCCTTCTCTTCCAACTCAAACAAGGACTCCACTACTGCTGGGAAAGTGCCCAAAACTGACAGCATACCACAGTTAAACTTTGCCATGGCAGGTGTGTATAATAAATTGTCAATTTTGTGACGACATGGAAAACTGTAGGATTGTTTTTCTAACCACTGTCATTCTTTGTCAGATCCGACAAAGATGGGAGGCCTTAGCATGCTGCTGTTAGCCGGGGAACATGCCCTCACAAACAGAGAGGTAGGTTACTCTTGGATGCCACCAATGGTTGCTTTCTTGTAATGCAACATGTCTCCGATAGCCTCAAATTACTAATTATTAGTGTTAGGGCGCCCTCACACCCTGTTGTTCCGTACTGTGCGGAAGCATGAATGTCCCCCCCTCCCTTCTCCCCTGCTGGCCTGCACTCATATTGCTCCAGTTTAACTGGGCTTGAGCGTGCTTGAGCTTCTTGATCTAGCGAGTGCGACCCGTATTTTTATCCGCATTTTTTTCATATTTTAATAACATTTTTAAATTGTTCTCTGGTTCCCGCGATCTATAAGGCAGTCGCAGATTTTTCCACTGCTTTTTACGCAGACTTTGTATGCTGTTGTCTGCCTGAATTTGAGGTGAATCCTCTACAAACAGTCCCTATGATGTTGGCGCTCCGTACCGTACTGAAGTCCACCTCTTCCAACCATACCAGGGCTGACAAAGCGTGCCGTGCTTGAGTACGGAACGGAGCGCTCACACTAGTCAAACAAACTGGACTCTAGTGGTCAAACATGCTTAGGCGCGGTACAGATTGCCTAGTGTGAGTGCACCTTCATTTTAAGTACAGAGAGTTTTTGTGGTTTCACGTTATGCCTTTGACTTTGAAGAGTCTTTAGGCTGACTAACACCAGAGTTGTTTACCTCTGTAGATTCCCTCCAGCACTAAACCTAGTTTACCTGATTCAGCCAGTGAAGGGAACTCCTTTCCAGGTGATAAAGAAGAGGTGCGTATTAAAAGCATATTTCTTCTCCTCCTATTTTCTCTATATTTAAGACCAGATATTCTGAAGTTGTATTTTCTCTCTTAAGTAGGTCGCTGCTGTCGTCTGACTACATGGAGATATGTACAAAGATAATATCTAGCAATACTGCAGTATGTACATATATATTACATGCATACACATACTACAGGAAACATCTTACTTGAACCTTCACATGGTTTGTTTCAGTGGCCAGTTTTAGAAAGTACATATTTGAGTGCAGTTTTGACATATTGTCCTTTGCTTGGGTATTTCCTTTCTATGAAGTGACAGCTTTAGTTACTAGTAACAGATTATCAATTACAAATATATCATCAATAAAGATAGTCTAACAAGATTGTAACGTACTTTTATCTAAAGTTTGATGATTTGATTGTTAATTGGCTGAACAAACCATAACACTCGACTGTTATATAGTATTTCACAATAGAGTGTCCTTTTTTTTTTTGAAACCCCTATTTTAATGAATTTAGCAGATGCTGTCTGGGACAATACCGAACAGAGTGCCTGACATTACTGAAAGCAGGGCCAAGTCTACCCTTTCTTCTCTGGCAGAGGTATGACTGAATTACGCTTCATGAATGATAAGCCAGTTAACATAACTGAGTTATTTATGTCTAAGATTATATCTATAACCTGTCTTGTCTCTGTAGTTCATAACAATATTTTTAATATGCATAGAAAACTTAAAAAACATTGCTGACATATAAACAAAGCAGTCCCGTAGACCTTACAAAACAGTAAGTGCTTGTACTAAGTTGGATTAGTGGGTTATCTAGGTGTCTTTGGGCTTCACTCAGGTTTGCTGGTATCATGAAGCTGGCTAACTTTTAACTGCAGTTGATCAACACAGTAACATATGCTGCACAACTAACCTGCTCCAGAGTAGGGATGTGTCATGATTTTCAGATGTTTAAAGTAGTAATGTAATTTGAGACTGTCTTGTCTTAAAAACTATATTTTGTGTGCCTGGTGTGAAAGCGCATCCAGGGACACACTTGTTATTCTTCATACTTACCTTTCTTATGTTTATTTCTCTTGCGCCAGATTTCGGCACGTAACTTAAGCCACAGCTTTGAGTGCACATTCATAAAACATATATCAAAATGTGCGTAATTATCGGGAATGGTGTGCTATGACTTTTGGTAAGGATTTGTAAAACTATGTTCACAAAATCGCGGAAAACAAAACAAAAATTCCCATAAGAATGAATGGAAAATCATAGAAAAACTTTGCAAAAAATTATCAAACCCACCCCTCTTTGAACTGGTACTGCTTCCACATAGTTTCAGCTATGGACTTCATTTTAACTTTAATCAAGACAGAATACCTATTTATCTTGTATTCACACATTTTTGCTATCTTTTACTGTTTTGACATATTACAGGTTTAGTTTTATGCCATTTTTGTTCCTCTTCAGGTTTTGTAATGGGTAATTGGGGAATCTTCAGCAGGCGAGAGTGGGTGATGTCATCACTAGAGTGGTGAAGCAGTGAAAAGCGATATAAAATCTCAGAACAACTCTCAATAAATCCCACAACTTTGGCCAAACAACACGTGAAACATCAGAAAACAGTAGGAAATTTTGTGAGGGTTCTTGTCATATAGGTTTGGAAGCAGTCAGACTTATGCTTTAGGCTCAGCGAGGCTCTGTGTTACGCTTGAAATTTCTGGAAAAGAGGCAGGTGGGACCACTTTGTCTCTCTCTCACTCAGGCTGCCAGATTCGTAAAGTTATCCACTCAAAAGTTAAATAACTTTGTTCAGTAAGTCCTTGTGGCGCGATACATCCAGTCGTTTCGTCAATGCAAGTCACGGTTTTGAAGAAATACCCACTTATTGGAGGTGTGCGATCAGAGCGATTTCGCTGTCTCTGTGAATCATATCCAATATTAAGGTGTCAAGTTACCGTTTAACACAGCTGATGTTGATTGGCTCATTAAACACACATGCTTCAATATCTCTGTGAGGACATTTCAGACTAATGCAAACAAAAGCACACAAACTCTGGCTCTGATATCTTTATGGGGACACTGATTAAAAACCTGATGGCCTCTGTGGGGACTGGGGAATAATATTTACTGAGCAATGGCACCATTGGTTTGGTGATCTGACAAAGAGTATCAGGCACATTCAAAATTTCAAAGAGAAATTTTCGAGTTTTCCTTTCTATGCGTTATTACAGGGTGCTGGTAAAATGTGTCTGGCTGTCTGTCTCCAGAATGAGGGCAAAAGGGTACTTGGTTTTCATGTCTTGGGATTCCAAAGCTTGGTTGCTGTGCATATAGTTAGGCTTGGCTGCAGACTAGGGAACAAGGAAAAGTGGGCCTGCCTGCTGCCACTCCTGGGCTGACGTGATCCGCTTCGGCGTGCTCTCCTTGTTGTCCGATTGTGTTTGTTCACGTCGGCGCCCCAACATCAGTTCATTATTTTTACATTTCCACACTGACAAAAACTCAGCAGTGACAAGGGGGTTACTTTAGCAATTCTCTTCCTCTCATGAAAGCTCTCAAAATGATCCTCTCACTCTCTTAGTGTCTCCCACCTGTTCTCCCTCATTTTCAAACTTACACCACCACAGCCCACCCCTGGCCTGACAGCCATGCAGGACAGCCAGTTGAGAGACAGTGTATCATGACAATAGGAAATTAAAATTCATTCACACACAAATGTCAGATGTCTTTTCTTCAAAGTGCTATCCCCACTTATCAGAAACAGGTACATTCATTGAACTTGGGTTGGGTGTCGAATCATTAACCATCTGATAAATATACAACCAGCTCAACCTCCTGAGCCTCAGCCACCTGCAAATGTAAATAAAATGAATTGGATGTTGTCTTTTGTTAGAATAGTAATCCACTCACTGTTTATTAGCTCCCATTTAAAAAATGCATCATTTCCTTCAGATGGATCTTACCAAGGTTTAACTACTTTTTTCTTCTCTATTTGCATAATTGTTTTTTCATTATCAGAAAAAATAAAGCAAAAATATTTAATCAGTACTTACAACATATAAAATAATCCCCACACTTTATTCAAAGCCTTAACTTTGCATTTAATATTTTGTACACATAGTGTTTCTACAGCTTCTAATTGTATTCTAGTTATGTGGTAAAACTGCTGAATATCACTTTTTGCTCTTGCTATAAGAACATTTTCCAGCAGGGGTCACTGTTTCATGTCTAAATTTTACAAACTACTTCATTCAAGGCTCTAAAGATTAAACTTCTATTTAGAAACTCAGCCTGCTTTATAATGAAGCTAGTTTTTAAGCAGCTTTATCATACCAGTTAAGACTCAGTTAGACCAGGTTACCTGAAGCGAGCCAGACTAAACTGAAATTGCTTTTGAGTAACAGTCACTAGATTTAATCTTTTTTTACAGTACAGTAAACATGATAAAATTTGTTGTAGAAAGTAAATACTGCTGAATAATAGCAGCATCTAAAGAAATCTAAACAGTGTGATCTCATAAAAAACACAACAGGTGTCAAAGTATGTTACTGTTTGTTCACAGTCATCTATGTCTGCTGCACCTGAAGGAAAACCATGCAGACAGTCTGCTCTATTCCAGCTTGCTGAGGTAAAGAATTTGACAATTTGCACATATACCAGTCACAACGTTTAAACCACTGACAGTCGAAGGGAATAACATTGATCAGCGCATTCAATTTCAATGTTCTGCTGGAAAATATGGGTCCAGGCATTCTTGTGGATGGCACTTTACCACACAGTGTTGCAGACAAAGTAAACCCCCTCAAGGCCATGGCACTCACCGATGGCTCAGTGACAGTCTGCTCTGCCACACCGCACAAACTACTCAGGAAATGCCCAAGAAACTGCAAAAAGTGCTCGGTCAGATGAGAATCTGTGGATGTGCTGGAACGGGGCTGATCCACATATATTGAGCCAGCTGGGATATGGGGAATTCTGAGGACAGATTGACACTTCAGTTCTATGTCACATTGCTCGGAACCACTGAACAGTTTCTGTGTTATGACAGGGCACATTGTTCTGCTGGGAGTGCCGCTGCCATGGGGTGGTGGGTGGTGCATGTCAGAAAGTTTTCACATTAATGCCAGCAGTTTTTCCCCTAGAATGTTTTTGTGTACCTGTGGTACACACTAAAAAAACCTTTAACAGATGTGGTGCATGGGATGACATATTGACGTGGTTGGCTTTGGTTAGATGGTGCAGCAGTCAGTCTGGAATTGATTTACTAAGAAAATTCTGCTTGCTTTCTGTATTTAAGACCTAAAAACAAAATTAACAGAACAAGAAGAGGATGATGTAAGGCTGCAGTTAGTAACTTTTGCTCACAAGCAAACAAGTTAATGTTAGCTGTAGCATGAGACTCGTTGGGAAGCAACTCCCGCTGCAGCCTCCCCTCGCTGTTTTTGCAGCGAGGGGAGGTAGTAGTTGTTTTTCGTGTTTTATTTCATTTGTTGTTGCTCTCTCTTTTAAGTTCAGTTTGTACTGAATAGATTAAGTCAGTAGATTGGCTCAGTCATGCTGCTTCCCATGGACCACGTGTGACCTTATTTATAGTAGCCTCTCCCTTGCTTGTTGAACTCCAGTAAATTGTTTTGAGCGTCACACAGTTCCCGAAACATGACTTGTTTTCCAATCAGAGTTTGATCTTTTCATTTTGGAAAGTCTAGAGGAGCCGCACAGTCACCTTTTATCCACTTTCAAGTTATTAGAGAGCTAAGCGGGAGGCAATCTCCTTTTCCTATGATATTCTTACCCTGACCCTAGTCAATCTAGCCAGCAAAGGGTGGAGTAAGGCGGATCATGATCTCGCCATCCGAAGGAGGTAAACAACTGCTTACTTAGCCGTCCTAGGAAAAATATCACGTATCCAAGAGCTAGTTCATTCATATTTCATGTTCAGGCTTGGTGGGGGGTCTTGTTGGTCTGGTAGCACACTCTGCCTGTACAGTTACAGGGGAAACTGATGCCAGGACCCAGAGTTTACCAGCAGAATATTGTAATGTAACAAGATGATCAATGTTCTTCATTTCATCTGTCAGTGCAGCAGTATTTATGTTGTGAATGTAACTCATTACAGCTTTATATAATAACTTATTTAATATTAGTTACCACCAGTCATCTTTCATGGTATAGATTGACAGATATTAGAATTACAAGAAAGCTGACAAAATGTCCTTTGTTAATGAGTGTGCTCATTGAAAGTGGGACCAAAAACTAAGAAACAGTGTTATGTTAGTTAAGCAAACACTGATGTTTTGCTACAATCAGCCATGGGAAATCCCAATGCTCCCTTGACTTACATTTTTAAAAGTAGCTGTGTACATGTAGAGAGAAATAGAAAGACAGACACAGAGACAATAGGAGAAAGGCAGTTTGTCACAGCAAGATTAGCAGAACAGATAGGAATGATATACAATGCAATTAGTAGATTTTTTTATGACAAGCTTAAATAAATCTAAATATTAAATGTAGGTATGTATTAAAAGGAGTATAGATTGTTGTGATTTTAGTTTTATGTGTTTAACATAAATGTATTTTGTTGTATTTGGTAAGATGTGCTTAGCGTCTGAAGCTGGAAAAATGGACACGGTTGCATCTCAGCCTGAGGACAGCTCTTCTACAGCTTCTCTCCAGCAAACTACATTCAAGCCAGAGCTCAAGGAGAGGAACGCAGAAACTGACGACTGTTCCCCCTCTTCTCACACATCAGCCCTCTTACCTTTTCTCTCCTCGGTCACTTCTATTTCCACTGATGCCATTCCCCCAGGACTCAGCAGCCAAAATGCAAGTGTCAAAAACAAGAGCAAGAAAAAAGAGGTGGCCAAGCCAAATGATATTGATGAGAGCCCTTGCTCAGCGAAGAAGCTAGTCAAAAGGTGTAACCATGTAGAATCAAACATTGACAGTCTCTTCAGTACGATTGAAGCAGTGGCCAAAGGGGCCTGGAAAGACACAGATGAGAAGCCCAAGAAGAAATTTCAGAGCAGTGGTGGAAATTCTGGTGTGCCCAAAAAGAGGAGTAAGCCCAAAGTCAAGACCTTTGTCAAAGAAAAAAATGAGGAGATGGAGGCCAACAGTGGGCAGTGTGGGCTGTACAGTTCCTCTGAGATGAAGGAAGAGATGATGACTGAAGTTAGTCCCAAGGCTGAAGCAGGAGATTCTTTTAGTAGTATAGGAAGTATAGGAAGCACAGAACTTCATGGCAGCATTGCAGAACCCCATCACTCCCCCTGCAGCCCCATACCTGTGAAACTCAAAGAAGAGGAGAAGGGAAAGGAGGGGTCAAGTGATGGAACCTTGGAGTCCAACACGGAGATCCGTGGCTCCAGGAAATCAGAGCGAAGCTGTAAAGGGGCCTTGTATAAAACTCTTGTTTCTGAGGGGATGCTGACTTCACTGAGAGCCAATATTGACCGAGGTATCTATTTCGATTCTAGGGAATGCTGATAAATAAATGCAAAATCAGAGTGTGTATGTTGTATATATGTTGTAGTTAATGCGTAGTAATGAAAGATCTTTTCTTTTTGGCCTAGTTTATTTATTTATTAACTGAATTCATGTTGGAATTCTGTATTAGCTTTTATGAAAACTGCACCAAAAGCAAATGAAACTTTAATACAAACTCACAAAATTTCCAGTACATTTTATATGATACAGCAAAATGAATGTAAAAAACATTTCTTTTTAATTAACAGTTGTGTCTGTGTCTGTTGATGTGTGTGCAGGTAAAAGAGGTGCTTTCCGTGCCTCTGATCATGATGCAAACTGGAGTGATGACAGCTGGACAGTTTCTCAGATGGGGCCTAATAACCCCAAGAAACCGAAAAAGTCCAAGTCCAAAGATGATTCTTCACAGGGGTGAGCCTTGTCTCTTCTTATTACTATGTTGTACCTCTCTGTCTAGCATATAGTTAAATAATTGTCCACAGTAGCATTTTTTTTCATGATTTTTTCTGTATATCTTGTAGGGCTGTAGGCTCCAGTGCGACTGGTTGATCAGTCGATATTCTCTTGTCCAACTAAAATGTCATTAGTTGTATAGTGGCTGTGTTTTTTCTAAGGCTGTCAAAGTTAACGCATTATTAACGCGTTAACGCAAAATGCTTTTAACGGCACTATTTTTTTTAACACGCGATTAACGCTGTGACATTTGAAC
>JAPQLA010000006.1:2545850-2556965 GCA_029822935.1 Naso vlamingii | reverse complement strand
ACCAAACGAGGCTGCTCTCTCTCTGACAGCTGCTTTTTAAATACCATGAATGGAAAGCATAAGAAACATCCAGATCTTTATTTTTCATCTCCCTCTTTTTCCTCCTTCTTCTTCTTCCTCCTCAAAATGCCTGGCCTGGACTCACCTATAATTTATATTGTTGCTGTTCAAGTTCCCACAGATGCAAATTTAAGAAAATGCACTGCAAGAACTGTATGATGTCGTTAGCAGCAACATATGCCCCCTATGTAGCAGCAGAAATGGGCCGTATCAGAATTTTTCTTTTGCTCTGCAAAAAATGGCAATAAATTTTTCTTGATTCCTTGGTTTTAATAAACTGAAAATACTATCTTTTCATTCTCATTTTTGTTTATAGTTCTTTTATATTAAGGCTATAATAAGGTAATAAAGCTCCCAGTTAGAGAGAAAATATTCAACGACTTCAGTTTACAAAATGAAGGAAGCTGTATCCTGTGTAGGAGGAAGCAAATAACTCATTCTCTCTGCTGCAGGGGGCGGGGTCTGTTGCTTAAGCACTGCATCCTGGTTATTGTGGGGAAACCACAATATTCAGTCAGCAGTGTACTCAGAGCTTCTCTGCTGTCAGCAACTGCACTTTAAAACTTCGCAATGTGAAAATGTCACCTAACACAAGTAATGACTTTACTGTAATAAAGGTGATTATAGTAATGCTTTACTTGGTAATATTTTACCCACAATGCTGCACATGACTCAAAACAGCAGCATTACAAGCTAACACAACAGGAACCATAGACAGTATGCTGCCATGCTACCAGCAAGACCTCTGTCAAAATGTTCTGACTTGGCTTTTGATCAAAAATAAGCAAGTAAACATTTTAAACATAGTCAAACATTGAATGGTGCAACAACACAATACATAACTTGGCAATCCAGCTAATATTGCTCACTAGTCCAACACCAAGAAGGATATCCAAACAGCTGTGTTTTTATTTTAAAACGATATTAACAGAGTTGAACCAATTTTAAATGTCGATGAGTAACTAACAGTTGAGTTGAGTTTTTTGAATGTAGAGCTGACTTTTCTGTTACTGAATTTCATTAGCTCAGCAGAAAAAGTAAAATAAAGATTTTGCTAACTTGAACCAAAATAAAAGACAAATTAGTAATAGCAACGGTTTGCTCACTCGTGATAAAGCGAAAAAGACAGAAAATCCTCTAACCCCAGCTTTCGCATAGCCAATTTTCTGTGTATTGGAGAAAAAAGTGGCAAAATGGGAGTCTTTTGTTTTTTTTCAGGTAACACGTCATAATAACAGTCAGCCAAGTTGATGGAAGAAAACATTGTGGATATTTAGAATTTAAAATATGCTACACGCACTCTGTGCTAATCCTGTGGAGCATGTGTCACACTTTAGATTAGATTTCGTAAGGACTGCAGGACTAGACCCAGATATTTAGCTGACCTATGTTGGGAAATACATCATTACAAGAGTGATTGGCATCTGTTTTATTTTTAAGGGTATATGTAAGGGTATAATCAATAGGGTATTGATTATATGATCAACTATGTAATCTGTGAATTTTTGCTTGTCAGCCTAGGAAAACTGGAGGAGGAGTTTGAAAGGAAGTTCAACAGCCTGCCACAGTATAGCCCAATGACGTTTGATAAGAAGGGCGCTGCTGTTTCAAAGAAGAAGAAGACCGACAGCTCCACTGTCCAAGAGGAAGTCTTTAAAGCCGGAAAAGGTAAAAAAAAAAAAAAATTAAAGATTTCTGCTCTGCTTAATAAACACAGTTTATTACCTCATCTTATCCATGGCCCTTTCTGCAACTGTTCGTAGAGTCATGTTTTACACACTTCTGGTGTTCAGGACTATTTTTCTCTTTTTTAAAACAAAAACATTTGGACTCCATGACATATCATTTCCATGCTCTTTTCCTTTGTTTTGTTTTTGTTATATCAGGGCCATCTCCATCTCAGAAAAAGACTTCATTCCACAAGATTGTTAGGAAGCACAAACACAAAAAGGAGAAACCAGTTGCTGTGGATAAAGGTGAACTAGAATATTGATGTTTGTGCATTTTAAAGCAGAGGTGTAAACATTTTCAAAGAAATTCAACAGTTACCCCTAGCCACAGTATCTGCACTACAGTTTAATTATTTATTTTTTATTGCTGGACTACCCGTAAGAATCATATTCACTGAGATTTACAATTGTATATAATAGATACTGGCATATTTCAACTTGCACTATTGGCATTGGGTTAAAGGGATGTATTAATTTAGAATTACCTGTCAAGAGACAGGCAATACACTTTTATCTGGGTAATATGATGATACTAAACAGATAAATATAAAAAAAACTTGGTGTTGTGTGCATAGGTCAAATGACTGAAATAGATTCTGACCCTTTTCTCCACAGCAGTGGTACAGAGTGATTCCAGCATGCTGGATCCAGCTTCAAAAGCCAAATCATGTGCCCCTGTTGCCATAATATGCCCAGATGTCCAGGGCCAAACTAATATAGAGATGCTTGTTGGTAGCCAGAAGAGGAAGGCAAGGAAGACCAAGATCACACACTTAGTGCGCACAGCTGATGGCAGTGTGTCTCCAATTGAGGGTGAGTGATTAATGATTGATGGATCAGAAAGTGGATTTTAGGAAGATTTGTCTGTATTTGTCTCTTGTCTGGGCGTCCAGGTAGCTTAGTGGTGAGCACTGTTGCTTCACAGCAAGAAGGTTTGGGTTCGAATGCAGGTTTGCCCGCCTAATATCAAGAGAGTCCCGGGTTTGATGCCTGGCTGGAGTAAGACCTTCTTGTGTGGAGTTTGCATGTTCTCTCAGGGTACTCCAGCTTCCTCCCACAGTCCAAAGACATGCAGGTTAACTGGTGACTGCAAATTGCCCGTAGGTGTGAATTTTTTCTCCTTGATGGGTTACCCAATCCATCTGAAATTACACATGGGCACATGGAGAATTGCCATGGGCAGAGAGTGACAAATCCCACTGTCTCATTTACTCACTGCCTGTGTCTGTTTTGTGTTTTGAGAAACATTTGTCCACTGTAGCTAAATGATGCACACTGTTTTTGGATTAAACATGCCCCATAACTTCACCTCCACGCAACTTTTCCTGCTACTGATGAAGCTACAGATTTTTACAGTTACACATTACAGTTTACTGAAATGACTGCTTGTCCATTCATAATCATCCTGTTTGTAACAGGCTGATTGTTTGACTCACGGTATTGCTGCTTGCAGCATGGTATTCAATCATAAGTTTTCTTTAACCGCCGTGTAAGAATTAAAATAGTGCTGTACAGCTCAATGACATGCAGCCCTGCAGAGCACAGTGGCTCCAGAAACAGTGAACAGTCCGGATGCAATCCATTGAAAAGAAAAATGGATTCTGACAGACTAAGTTTTTTTTTAAATATATAGTAAGATATTCATATTGTAAGTTCCTGTTTCAAAGATCTGAAAAGAATGCAAATGCTCATCTGATTTTCTTTAATGGTGTGAGTAAAAAAAAAAGTTGTTTTTTTCTTTAGAAGACAAAACTAAGGACCTAAACCAGGAACAGGATAAGAAGCCATTTCCCCAACAGAATTTATGCAATGAAAAAGGGTGCTGCAATCCTAGAGCGGAGGAGGCAGAGAGGAGCACCGTGCCGCAAGAGCTACCTGCTTTCTTCAGCTTGGCCGCCCTCGCAGAGGTAGCAGCAATGGAAAATGTTCACAGGTAGACACAAAACCTAACTTCTGTACACCCTTGTTGAGTAGGTTTAAACTTAAGCTACAGTTAATGAAAAGTGTGCTTTTCATCTAATCTCACCCTTTGTATGTTCATTCTCAGTGATGTTAAGTGACTAATAGTGAAAATTCTTGGCTTGTAGTTTGCATTTTAAGCAAAGGCTGCATTTTTTTCTAATCCATAAGTGAGAGTGTTACTCTTTTGCAAATATTTGAGCATTTTAAAACAGATTTGTTTAGTTTTAATAATTCTTTTTTTTCAAGAAGATGGATATATTTGCCATAATATACCGTGTTCTTTTTGACATGTCAAGGTAAAAAATACCTGTTTAATTATATGTCTGTCAAAAAGAGCACCCTATATTAAGTTATCAACGGAGACAATATAAACCTTGTTGGACTATTACAATATTTCTGCCAATTAATTTTTATTCAGTTTTTTCATGAAAATGTCATTGTCCATTTTTTAAAATAGATGCTACTGCTGGTAGCAGTGGTTTTGGTCCTTTTTCAGAGCACATGATTTTTTGATTGCTGCTTGGATGTAATGACAATTTCAACCAGTTTGACAAAAAGTGTATCTGGATAAAATTACCAGTGATTTAAGTGAAATCGAGCTTTTACCAATGTTTTTGTTAGCATGAAACAAATTTACGAGTGAGTCTTATGCAGATTCTTGAGGTCTCTGTCAGTTTTCATTATTAGGCTAATCCTTATATAAATAGCACCTTTCTCAACTTAAATTAGTACTCTGCAGTGTCATTCTGACGATAAGAGGTGAGGGGAAGTCCCTTGTCCTCTTTTTGACCATTGTGGAATCTTATGAAACTACTGTAGGTTGCTGTTAAATAAGGGGTCCATGGGGCACACATGAAGGGGAGGGACTTCAACTCTCTAAAAAGAAATAATTTTAAAATAGTACTGGTTATTTAAAGGAACAATATGCAAAATTCATTCTTTTTAGATTTCAGGAAAAAAAATTGCTATGTAAAGAACTAGTGGTGTAATTTCATCTGCAGTAGAGCGTGACATCACACGCCCTCTTTGTGTGTTGTTCTCCAGCCTCTTTTTTTCAAGCCGGGACGGCCACGTGTTCTTGTTAGTTCATGTGAATCTCCGCGTCCTCCCTCCCCTCAGAACCGTTGGCCTGCCCCCCCTTTATAAAATGCCACAGTGAGTGAGGACCAGCCAAGCTTATTTTTATATTTAACCCAGGCTCGGCTAACGTTAAAACAGACAGTGGGGAGGCTAACATCACAAGTTGTTTAAAAATCACATAAATGCTCTTATATTGTGTTGTGTTTGAGATTCTGACCCCACCATGCATTGTGGAAAGAGATAAGTAGATGATTTTTTGCTTTAAATAACATCAAATTGTCACCGAGTGGCTGTGGGGAACAGCAGAGCTAACGTTACCCGTTAGCAGGGCTCTTGCTGCCTAAGAAGGAGGCTACAGGTCTGGCTGGAGCTAGCGCCAACAATCAGCTCGGCTAACGTCATAAACTGTTCAATAATTACACAATTGTTGTTATATTGTGTTGTGATTGGGATTCCGACTTGCCATGCTTTGTAGAAAGAGACAAATAGACGTTTTTTCACCTTAAAGCAACACTATGTATCTTTGACCGAGACCCACTGCTTCGAAAACTTGACGATGCACGTACATACGCAGCGTAAAACAACAATTTGAGCAAAACTGGGTCATATTTTATGGAGATGATGTCTTACGACTGCTCTGCCTCAACTCTGAGATTCACGGAGGTTCCTGAAAGCAACATGTAGGCTTCCTGCAGACCAAAGCTGCATCTAGCTGCAACTCGTTGCTGGTGACAGCTCCGCTAAAGTAAAAGGCTGCAGGCAGAGACAGAGCAGTCATCGAACATTAGAGGGAACACCAGTCGTGCTAATGCTAACCACTAGCGGGGCTCTAGCCTCTCTTGCTGCCTAAGAAGGAGGCTACATGTCTGGCTGGAGCTAGCGCAGATGATTAGCTCGGCTAACATCATAAACTGTCAAGTAATTACATATATGTTGTTACGTTGTGTTGAGATTGAGAACCCTAACCCTGGTTTGTAAAAGAGACAGTTAGATGTTTTGGGGGGTTTTTTTGCTTGAAACATTAAATTATCATCGAGAAGATGTGGTAGACAGCAGAGCTAACACTAACCAATTGCGAGCCTCTTTCCTCTCCTGAGCAGAGAGCCCCTGAGAACAGGGGGTGGAGCAGGTAGAGTGCCAGGGGAAATGGGAGGTGTGACTGACATGCTGGTTTGTTTTGATGTAAAGCTGATACAAAATTGCGACTACTCGTGGTGAATCAGTTTTGTATATAGCTCCTTTAAAAAAGAGTGAACACACTCATAAGTCTTTAATGTCCTGTTTCAGAGGCCAGAGAGGCTTGGCTGAGAATCAGAAGAAAGATCTTGCCCAGACTGCAGTCCTCATCTCCTGCGCTGATCAGTGAAACTCTGTTGCTGTTATGTGAAGCCACAACATGGACATTGGCAGCGGAGCTTTACTTTCCTCAGTGGTAACCCCACACTAAGGGAGACTTGATCAGGAAGCTTTGGACAGACTCCACCTTCCTCTTGTGGGGAATTTGCTTTAGCTCGGGTTTCATGGTGGAGGGAAGAGAATCTCTCCTCCTCTTTTTTCCTCACTATCTCAGTGTTCTCCCTAAAGCCTTCCTTTGGGTTTGAAGGAGGTCGCCTTTTTGAACTCCTTTCACCTACCTTAGATTTTCTTTTAGGACCTGTGGAAGAACCAAGCTGTCCCCCAGTGCATGGCTTCCTTTATAGAGATAGTGGTCATGGGTTTATCATACACTGTTTTGTCAAATAGATGCCATTTTTAAGGTCTTATGATTTAAAAATAGCATTTAAGGTAAAGAAAAAACCCAACTCTGCATTTGTTTTATAGATGAACACAGCTTTCTGTTACCTTTTTACCTCACACATGCGCCTACTGAAGAGTTCCCTCCACCTCTGGTACAATACCTCTATATTTAAACAGCTGTTATCTGTTGGATTCCCTTCAGCTTTGACCCAAAAGAACTTTAACCAGGGTAAATGATCACGATGGATATACTTATATTACCAACTTCTTACTTAGTTTTCCCCCTCTTGTACCCTAATGTGGTATACGTCAACAAAAAAAATCATGGTTGCGTATTAGATATGCATGTTAAGATAATGCTACCCTAAAATGTAGGGGTAAGTATAAATAATCATGTGCAAGAGTAGACCTTTGTATACCCTTGCATCTGAACTAGAGTTGACCATAGCTAAGGGTGTTTGTTTGTCCTGTGCAAGTAGTATTTTCACAGTGTCCCAGGCTTATGAGATATGGTCAGCTTTTAAACTGCTTCTTGTTCTGCAAATTTTGTGAAAGTGATTAAATTATAGCCTTAACCCTCTTACCTAGACCCACTTTGCAAGGGCATAGATTTGCATCTGGATGGTTGAGATATGTCTGTACCTATATTTTCGGGAGGACAGAATTGTCTCTACCAACATTTGAATGAACTTGGTCACATTATCTTTGGAGTGACATCTTGAAAGATAATTACAGTGTGCCATGGCTATTGCCTGGCTGTTGTTTAAAAGAGAGACAGAGAGAGAAAGAGAAAGAATAATGATAATGATATTAAGTGCTATGCCAGCGCTATGTTCTTATGTGAGTGCTTTGATTAATAAACGTTTTTAAACAGTACTTAGGGCTTGTATCCATATAGCATTTTTCTGTCTCACCTCACAAGCACTTCATTCCAGTCCTCCCCAATACCCTGCCAGCGCTCTCTGTCAGAGAATATGCTATATGGACACACCCTTATGTTGCTGTTATTTAGCCATTCTGAGGATAAAAAAATCAACAGTAGGTTGAAGGCTGGTTGAATCAATTAAATTTATATCACAAAAGAAAAAGCCCCTTTCAAATTTTAATGTTAGGGTTAGAGTAAACCCTCGCTGCTTTACCCCCACACACAGCCCTCAACCAGTCAAGTCAGTGTAAACATTTTTATAAAGTGGAATGCAGTTTTTGTCAATACTTGATCTTATTGCAGTTTGCGTAGCAATTACAACTGATTTCATGGAATAGATGTTTTTTTTGTTTGTGTGTTTATTAGGTAAACACTGCACTAATTTGTAGCTGAAATTGCGTTGCCCTTGGAAGGGTGAAACAATGCCTTGTCTCCACCGTTCACAGTGTTCTTACACCATAACCTCTCAATTGTGTCTTTGATGTCCTTCAGATCTGGCTAAAGCCAGCCACAAGCTATAAAGTAAAGGGCCAGGAATTAAACATTCTAAATGGATTATTTGTTTTAGAAAATTGTTTTATATTACATCCCTCATAAAATGAGCAATTGTGGGAAAACCCCAATACAGAAGAAAAATATATTTTTCGGTTTGGTACACAAACAAAATACTGATTTACTGAGTAAAATCAGACCACACTATGGAGACAGGGCGTTTGGTTGTAATTCCCCATTTGTTTCCTTTTGGCCTTTTGAGATTGTACTGCCAAGTAATGGTCCACTCAGAGGTCCCATGTAATCAATGTTTTGATTTTTAGAAGTATTTATATTTAGATGCAACTTTGTGTTGTTTTTTGGGCTATGTTTTGTATTGTTTGGTCAGAATCATTCCATTGCTATGCCACTGTCTGGGCTACACTTTTTTTTTTTTTTAAACAGTTAATCAGCTGTACTAGAGAGGAAAAATAAGGATGGATGCTGTTAAGCTGCAGGTTAGTTGTCTCCACAATGTTTGGTGGAAGCTAGAAGAGCTGCCACAGGTTAATGGAGTTTAACTGAGAGCGATACAGACTTCCAGCAATATCCCTAACCTCCACAAGTCTTCTGTTCCTCTGTGTAGACCAATACTTAATTTGTCAGATTTTAGAAATCAGTTACATCTATACAATTAATAGATCTTTTATATATTATCAGTCTTCTGTAAAGTATGTGCGTTAATGATGTTCTTTTTACTAGGTTCTCTTTAGGAACTTCAATGGGTTTTTCCTGAAGTCAAGTTTACTGGATCAAGAATGTTGTCCAGAAAGATCAAGCTCACTGGTGATGGATGCATCTATGCTTACCTGCTAAGCAAACAGGCACTGAGATAAAATGCATCATCTCTAGACAATGAGCTCGCCTTTTCACCTCTGGAGGTGTGTGTTTGATTGTGACTGCATTACAATTTTTTGGATACGTGTTGATAAGTGTTCAGACTCAACCATTAGACAGACAAATGAGAAATGAATGGGTCTTAGACAACACATGCTCCTTAAAATAGTATTTTTCCAAAGTCAAGGCATTGTTACACGGACATAATGTTTGGCCTCTGTAGACCCTTGAGTAACAAATCAATAACTTCTCTTTTCATGTGTCCTTTAAATCTAACAAACTAACTGAAAACTGTCCCCAATTAAAGTTTAATAAAACCACAGTACGCTTTATGATAATCCTAATAATAAACTGTATATATATTTTTCAGATAAAAGAAAAGTTACATCAAGGATGATAGCAGTAAACTTTAGTTCTTCCACTTGTGGACATCAGTGTGGTTCTTTGCGTAGACAAAGATGTCTTCCCCCAGAGTAGATATATATTTGCTTATAGCAAGTGAGTTTATTGACATTTGCCAAAGAAAAGGGAAAGGTACAGTATAATAAAAAGGAAATCCTGTTTTGTTTTTTAAAGCTAACAGTTGCACTGCATTTTCTAGGTGTGTAAATCTTCAGGTAACAATATCAGCACAATTCATCCTGTGTATTTAATGGGATTTTCTTGGTGTTTGAACCCAGAGTTGGAATGAAGTGCAACAAAAGGGCACCACTTAATGCCTCTTTTAATATATAGTATTTGCACCTTATGACCCAAACCAAAATGATCATGATCCTTGAAAAAAAAACTATTTTTTACCCACTCTGAAAATTATGCATTTTAATCATTATACAGAGAATCCAGTCAGTAACAAATCCATATGTCTGCCAAACAGCCATAATACTGTCATTCCCCATCCCCTCACTTTTTCTATATAGAAAATGCTTCTTTCAAAGTTCCTACATCACCTACATGACTATAATACCCTTTTGTGCTAGTACTGTCTTCTTGAATGTAATCATTTTGTACCTGTATTTTTCTAATTCAGTCTTGATTGTACTTTATGTATGCTATGATGGTATACTGTTCTTTAGGTGCAAAGTTCGTTACAAACAGTTCTCATGGCAGGATAGCTGCTATGACGCAAACTCAGTGTAAATGTGTGGAGGTTTTAAGTCCAAAGGACTCGTGTACCATGTGGGCATCCATGAGACTGATAACTGAGATATTCTTGCATTTTGAGAGGTAGGACAATAGCTTTCCCTGGTTTGCTCCTCTTCTCCTTTGCAGTAAAAGTGAAGGCCTGTTCAGGACAGTTTCTGAAACACGGATGCTCCTGTAATCGAATAGAACAATTGAATGCTTAAGTTTCAACTTATTTATTACTGTTCCTTTTTATAGGTTTAGCTGAATAAAAAACAAAAACATTAAAATGTACAACTAAATATGCATCCATTTATAAATGAAGGTGTATAAGGTTACTTACCCTTTACTGGAATGTAGGTCGTGGCTTCCTTTTTTTTTTATGAAGAGGTTATGCCAGATCTTCAAAGTCTCTTTCCTCTGATAGTTTGTATAATTGCATAACATGCTTAATGTAATTTATGTTATTGGTAACCATCATGACAGTTGTTTTTTTTTTTTTTTGATTGTTACAGCCCATTTGTTACATGCTGCCTTGCCTTACTGGAACCTCTGCTTAGCGAGGGATCCCTCAACCCCCCACCCCCCACCCCCCCAGCCTCCCTCTTCCCTAAAGAATCAAAAAACAAAAACAAAATAATAATAATTCTCATGTCATAACACTGTTTGCTTATGCAACTATTATTCCTTTTACACTTTCTGCTGACGCAACTATTACTTCTTGAACACCTATTAAAAAAACATCCATTTCATCTGTGTGAAAGATTTTGTTGTTTATGCTTATTTGTTGAACATGTTGTTTAGCTCACTGAACAGCCTTCAATTAGAATGGACATGGGACATTGTTTTCTCACAGCAGTATGTTATTGTGTAAGTTGAATGTCGAAATGGCAGAAGGAAGATCCCATAATGGATTAATTAACTGCAATGTAGAAATGTTAAAATAACATTTTAATAACATAATATATACAATCAGATATTATGTTGCATTTATTTACATTTCTTAGCATGGACACTTATACAGGTCTCCAGTTCTAGATAACTGAACATTTCTGTATTGTTGAATTTACAAGTAACATGGCTGTGATCTGAAATTCTTTGAGAGGGGGGGGGGGGGGGGGGGGGGGGGGG
>JAPQLA010000006.1:2496542-2545840 GCA_029822935.1 Naso vlamingii | reverse complement strand
GGTCTCCAGTTCTATATAACTTAAAATTTCTTTTTTGTTTAATTTACAATTAACATGGCTGTGATCTTAAATTATTTGAAACCCCCCCCCCCCCCAAAAAAAAAAACAAACAAACAAGAAGAAAATGCAACAAAAACAGTTTGGAAAGTATTTCTGTGCTATAAAATCTAAAGTCATCAGACAGGTATTTATTTCATTTTTCAAAGATTGGATAGAGTGAATTGATGGGTCAAAAAAATAAGAGCACATGCAAGCATTTACAAAGTTGTTATAAAGTATTATGTCCACATAAATTATAAAAAGTTGTTTACTGACAAAAAGCCCTACAATCTCTCTCCAAAAGCAGAGAATATCCCCTGACGGAGCCATTTCATAGTTCCAGGAAGTCTTGTTCTGAAGTTCTAAAAACCTATTACATCCGCTGATTTGGTCACGTGACTTTTGTGTCATATGATACAATCTGGGTGAGTTTGTGCTAATGCTAGCAAAATGGCAGCGTTTTTACAGTGGAGGAAATTTGTTTTCTTTGATAAGGATACGGTAAAGGATCCTGCGGATACTGGAAAAAACTTTGTTCTTCCAAGTGGAATATCGGCCTGTGACTCCGGCCGTGGTCATATCGTTCTTGGAGATATCCTTTAACAGACCGCTGCGATGTTACTTAGCTTTCATTAGCTAGCCCCGACTGAACGAATATTAAGACAAAGATCAGACCGAATTGATTTGGTACCTGTCCCAGACACCAGTAACCTTAATGAACAACAATAAACCGAATTGATAAATTAAAGACTGAAAGGTAAGTTATCATCAAGCCAACGTCACGTTCCGTTTTCTGGCATCTGACACAGCGTCACCAAAAATAAAAAATTCTTGAAGGCCTAACATTAACTCGGTTAGCTTTAAGTGACGGCTTGTTGTTTGGATACTAACACCCACAAATGACCACACTGAAACTCCCACACATGGCACACATGCCCATCGTACTGCATCTCCTGCAACAGCTGTACATGATTGTCCTTTACCTTTACAATGTTACATATGGATGGCAAGATCTGGCTTTTGATGCGCTCCCTGCAGTTGACATCTTTCCAGGCCTACAAGTTGCGGGTAACACATCTCTACCAGCTGAAGCAGCACAGCATTCTAGTCTCAGTGGGGCAGGATGAACACGGAATAAACCCTTTAGTAAGTGTGCAGTTCCATAGAGAAGACTACAACACAAACCAATTCTGTCAAAGATTTTAATGAACTACCATGACATTCATTTTTCAGGTAAAGGTTTGGAACCTTGACAAAAGGGACAGTGGAAATCCTCTTTGCACTAGGATTTTCCCAGCCATTCCTGGCAGTAAACCGACTGAAGTGTCTTGCCTCAGTGTACATGAAAACCTCAACTTCATGGCCATTGGTAAGTTGAAAGAAAAGATCTGCTTTCTGCCAACTGAAGCCTGATTTGTGCGACCGCGTTGGCTGGACGTAAAGCCTTCTGCCGTACGCTACACAAGTGGCCTACACCATTGAGAGCATTTATAGGTGCGCATTGACATGTCCACATCGTTCCCCAAGTCAGTGCCACAGTATTGGCCTCCTGGATGTGTTCTTTGTTACCATAAACGAGTGCAGCTGAGTGGATTGTGTTGGAGTTTGAGCTGATAAACATGCAATATGAGATACTCATACATCAGGGATTGCAATACAGAAGGGAGAAAAAATGTGGGCCTGCTCACTGTTCCAATGGCTCATTGTTCCGACGGCTCACTGTTTCGCCGGCATGTTGTGAGATGCACCAACGGGCTGGCGGAACAGTGGTGCAGCACCAAGTTTAGAGGTAAGGTATGAATTGTGGTTAAGGTTAGGAATAGGCATAAATTGGTTAGGTTAGTGTTAGGTTAGGGTAAGGGTTTGGGTTAGTCTGTACAAATAAATGGAAGTCATGAAGCCATTCAAACAGCCTAAAAGAACAGCCATATCTCTCCGTTCATGTTCATCTTGAAAGGAATGGAGAAGGCAGTGAGCAGTTGGATGTCTGTAATATTGGTGCATCTCACAACATGTGGGCGGAACAAATGGCCGTTGGAACAACAGGTCATCGGAACAGCAGTGCGGCATCAAAAAATGTAGGAGTAGATGGTCTGTACGACCACTGCGAGTCTGCTAAGCAGACCAATCATAGTCGCTGGGTGCGCGTCAGGCTACAGCGTAGATTCAATGCAGAAGCATGAATCAGACTTGATCCATTAATCACTGTTTGGCTAATGTAGAGTTTTCTCTTCTTAATTTATAATTAATGTGTTTATTGACAGGTTTCACCGATGGTAGTGTGGTTTTGACCAAAGGTGACATCACAAGAGATCGTCACAGTAAAACTCTGACTCTGCACGAGGGAACCAGCCCAGTCACAGGCCTAGCTTTCCGCCAAGTGGCAAAGGTCACGCATCTGTTTGTTGCCACACTGGAGAAAGTCCATGTAAGTAATGTTTCCACAAGAAGGTGAATGTTGGAGACACCCACTTCAACTTTCCCTGGGACTCACTTTTAACTTAATCGTCATTTGTTAGATGACCATTATTGATGGTCATAATGATGCGTAAGGGAGACAAAACATCACGTTGGCAAGGAGGTTTGCAGGGAAAATAGACAGACTATTTATTTTCAATCTCCAAACAGAAATAAACACTGAAGGAAAACTTGGTATTCTGTAACACCTTGTGGAGCTGCTCTTCACACAAACCAGAATCAAAACAGTCCATTCTCTGTCAATTAACCCATATATATATATATATATATATATATATATATATATATATATATATATATATATATATATATATATCTGTTTTAATGGGCACAGAAAAAATAAGACGACATGCTGCCGACACAGATGTGACACAGGTGCAGAATGTGTGTACCAGGCAATGGCAAAGCACACCTCTTTGAATTTGTCAACTGATATAACACCATAAAGAAAATTAGAAGAAACTGTGTAAGTGGTTCTGCCTTTCTTTTACAAGCAAAGCATTGCTCAACAAATATTTAGTGGAGGATTTTGTGCTTCCTCACAACCATATTGTACACTCCTTGAACTGAAGTTATGAGGTTTTCCTGTGACTCTGTTCTAGTGGTTGCCATTATGATCTCCTATCAGCTGTCTTCTTGTCTTCCCTTTCTCAGTGCTACACCTTGTCTATCAAGGAGTATCCTAAAGTAGAGCTGGATACGCATGGATGTGCACTGCGCTGCTCCTCCTTAGCAGATCCCTCACAGGATTCCCAGTTCATTGTGGCTGGTGATGAATGTGTGTACCTTTACCAACCTGATGAGCGAGGGCCGTGCTTTGCCTTCGATGGACACAAGCTGTTGGCCCACTGGCAGCGTGGTTATCTGTTTTTACTCATCCGGGATGCAAAGTCACCCAGCAAGTAAGTTGGACGTCATGTCTTGTTCGGTCAGCCAACCTCTGCCATGATTGCTGTAGAGGTTGCTAACCTTGCATATTTTGTTGCTTCCTTCCTCCAACATTCCCAGCTGGTCTTACCACCCCACCGGGTGCTCTGAGCTCCAATTCTGGTGTGGATGAAATCAGTTAGCTGCATGGTTAACTGTAATAACTAGCTAACAGAAGCAGCAAGTTAAGCTATGTATCAATCAGGAGACTTTGTAAATCATAGGGTGCTGAGGCAGAGCAGCCTCAAAAATATGAGAGGAAAACCAGAAATCCTTTTCTTGTCATTGGTGGTGTGTATAGTGCATTCAGCAGGCATTCAGCTCTCAGAATCAGTAAATGTACTGGTTGTTGTCCCAACAAGGATAACTGTTCCTGGAAAGAAAAACACATTCTTCTTTCTCTAGTAAAACTTAACACAGATTTGCACAGATTTTACCAAACATGACTAATGCGGATGATATTTGGTAATTTGCCTTGCTTCTGAAAAATCTTACTTCTGAATAAATGAGTTATTCCTTTTGTTGAAATTACTGTGTATCATTAATATTTCTATATAATTATTTTTAAAAAATAGCCAAATAAATGGTAAATTATGCTACTGAACTTACAGTCACAATGCTGTGGTCAGACTACATGATATCAGCCCAACAATAGCCCGACCGGGAAGACACAGGGCATCAGGTAACCATCGAAATGATCAATCAGCATCAGGCGCGACAATCGAGCGTTTTGTCTCGCATAGTGTGTCATAATGGACATCAACCGATGCTGCATCTAGGACGCCTTGCAACCTCACAACAGAAAGACAAGCATGTTTGATTTATTTTTGTGTGTCTCCCACAACGACTTGTCAGAAGCAGTAGTAGTCAGTGGTGAGTGCGTCCTTGCTGGTGACTTCTTGCACATCGTGAACTGCAAGCGATGATTGGTCAGGGAAAAATGTGACATATTTTATCAGTTTTTTTCTGCGTAATGATATCATTATCAAACCACCAACTTTAGACTCCTGAAGTTTTGCAAAAATGTGTTGTAACAAAAATCTTTGCATTACACTTACGGCAGCACTAATGAACTTTTCATCTCTTGTGACCCAGAATATCATGCAAGCATGTGGAGACCATGACATCAGCATAATGCTGTTGGGTGAAAGACAACTGTGTGCATTTAATTTTCAAGTCTAGTCAAACACGTAATAATAGCGTTAATAGCTGTAGGGTACTGATATTATGGTAAGTTCAATTCATCATATCTATCGTAAATGGAATAGTGTCTCTTACAAGGCGACTCAACCAAAGAGCAGAAGATGTCTGAAAATGACACTTCGGGCCATTAAGTTGGATTATTTTCCCAGTCATTTAATGGATAACAGCCTGTTTATTTTTTTCTCTGTATCATTCCCTATGAAGTGGCAGCAGGGGCTCTATATAAGACATAACTGCAGTTTTCATATTAATTTTAAAAGTAAAACCGAGCTTTGCCGGGTTTCTAAAGTGTACATGTTACTTTTGAACCACCCCCCACCTCTCCTCAAAAAAAAAAAAAAAAAAAAAAAAAAATAGACAAAACACTGATTGTATCTATCGGGAAGTATACAACCATGCACTGCAACAACGTGAGGAGCCAAAGTTCTTGACCTTAATACTTTTTTTAATCATAGGTTTTAATGCAGCAGAAAAGGGCAGGTTACCAGAGTCTCACTAACAAACGTCCTGACTGTTGGCATTAATTTTTCGTCCCAGAACAGAATTTGGTAGCAGGGAGAGCTCTCCATCAGACAAACAGCTGCTGACCATCTATGATCTGGACAACAAGTTCATTGCCTATAGTGCAACTTTTGATGATGTCATTGATGTGGTGGCAGAGTGGGGCTCTTTCTACATTCTGACCAGAGATGGAAAAATGTTTGTTCTTCAGGAGAAAGACACACAAACCAAACTGGAGGTGAGTCTGGAGTGTACCTGTAACTGATTACTCATTACTTGTGTTGGAGCAGTACACAAGATTTGAGTTCCTTTATAAATCACTTCACTGACTTACAGTATATTACTTACCGGGTAGCAGGCTTGTCACCTCCTTGTTTATTTTTTTAAGATGCTCTTTAAGAAGAATCTATTTGTGATGGCAATAAACCTGGCTAAGAGCCAGCACCTGGACAGTGATGGACTGTCTGAGATCTTCAGACAGTACGGTGATCACCTTTACCTTAAGGGAGACCATGACGGCGCTATCCAGCAATACATTAGGTAACTATATCAATAAACATTTGCCAGAACCTAAACTATTTTTGTTTTGTCTTACATTGGACTGTGGTATGTGTTGTGCTTAACTTGTATTTATGAAATTTGTTTACTATTGCACCATGTAGAATTTTTAAAGATATGCCTGAGAAAAGGTGCCATGATTATTTTATGTTTTCAGTTAATTTACAATGTAGCACTTCAACTTGTTGCTCTGTATTTGTTAATGAAGCTACCTGAAAAACATTACTGTATTTTCCCACAGAACAATTGGGAAACTTGAGCCATCGTATGTTATCAGGAAATTCCTGGATGCACAAAGGATCCATAACCTGACAGCATATCTGCAAGCTCTGCACAGGCAGTCGCTGGCCAATGCAGACCACACTACGCTGCTGCTGAACTGTTACACCAAGCTTAAGGACAGCTCCAAGCTGGAAGAGTTCATTAAGGTGACTGACTGGTAAACATATACACTGAGGCTGTAGGTTTAAGTGACATACTCAAATGAAAAAGTGAAGTGAGTCCTACAGTAAAATCAAAATGCTTTTCTATTATCAGGGTAGAAATAAAGGGGAGCAGATGGGTCTCAGCAATAGTACAGCACATAAATTAAAAGCTAATTTCCCAATGAACAGTGCATTCATGCCTATTAAATTGTAGCACTATTGTCCTTTTACACTGTATTTAAACAGAGCAGCGAAAGTGAGGTACACTTTGATGTTGAGATTGCCATCAAGGTTCTTCGGCAGGCCGGCTATCACAGCCATGCTGTTTTCTTGGCTGAGAAACACATGCACCATGAATGGTACCTGAAAATCCAACTGGAAGACCTCAAGGTAAATTCAGTTTAATTTATCTTCTGACGTTTTTCCAGACCAGTTGAATTATTGAGAAATTACATAAGATATATGTTTGGCCCCTATGTTCCCACACTTTCTTCAACTTAATGCCACAGAAGGTTCTTCCACATATGATGAAATGATGACATGGTGTGTCAGAATACCAGATTTTTAGTTTCCAATCATATCTCTTCCACAATTGACTGTTAATTCTTTTATGACAGCTTGCACACAAGTCTTGCCCTGTGTCAGAGTCTGCACCACTTTCTTTGGTGCAGACGGTTATTGTGCACCTTTCAGCAGGAAGATCAAAGTTTAGGGGGACACTTGCCTTAAATAGATTAAAGTTTGGTCAACACAGATGGAAATTTGGAGGTCATAGATGGATATTTTGAAGGACTTTTTACCTTAGTAACACCTCAACTATTTGAAATAGGAGGACACTGGGGACACTGTTGCATCTCATAGAGGACATGCTCCTCAAGTCTCTATGGTCTTTCGATAGCTCCCGAAGAATGCCACCAAGGTGGGGATGACATGTCCTTCATTCCTCAGTGTTTCCCTTACATTCTACGCTTAAGCAGGTAGAAATGTTAAAATTTTGCTGCTCCTTAGCTCCGCACAGGAATGGCTTAGAGATTTGGTTTGAAGATGCCCTCGTTCAGCACATTGTGACCTTTTCGGTGGTGTCTCCATTGTCGATCTACAACTAAGGATGACTAAGCTGGCCTTTTCCAGCTCATTCAGCAGGAAGGTTCTGAAAGGTGACATGTCTTGTTGGCCTTGCTGAAGTAAAGCCTCATCAGGGGCCAAAAAAATTACTTTAAGCTACAGGTCCAATTCTGACATGGGAACAGCCAGCCCCCGTCACTCTATCCCTTTGCTTTCCCAAGGTATGGCATTTCAAAGTTAATAGGTCAAGAGGTCACAATGTTAAGTCAATTGAGACATTTCACTAAGCCTTTTTGGGGCCTGTTCGGCTATACAAAGGGTTAGAGACTTACAACCACCTCTGGCATCCCACCGATGGAGTGTGTCAACTTTTGTCCCATGGACACCACAGGAAGTTCCTCAAAATTGACCCCATAGTTCAGGGAGGCTACCTGCCTTACATGGATTAAAATTTAGACACTGTAGATTGAAATTTGGAATCCATAGATGGGAATGTAGGAGTTTGTGCCTTTCTACCATCTTAACCACTTGAGATAGGAGGAAACGCGGGGCACTGTTGCATTCAGAAAATTGAGGCTTACAAGACACTACGAACTGTGCAGCATTTTCTTGAACTTGGATGCATGGCTCTGATGCATCAACATCTCAAGAACATGCTTAAACTGTATCGTCTTTAGTTTTATGACCAACACTAAAACGTTTTTAGATATGCCCATCTCAAACGGCATTGCCTTGGGGGGTAAAATGAAGCTTTTCATTTTACTCAGTCACACCCCCAGCCTAAAAATCTATACATGCAAAACCTGACTTTTAAGCATGGGTACAACTTTGGGACATTGTAACTCTTCATAGGAGGAAGCCATGTAATATATGAGATGAGGAAAAGAACACCGTTATAAATGCATGCACGTCGGCAGCGTACAATCATTCAGGTTTTAAAAAATGACCAAGGTGTTGTGGTCAATGATGGATATCCCATCATCTCATCTTTGTCCCAACACCATCGGGATAATCATTCATCCCTGCATGCCTAAGTCAAGGTAAAAAACTATGTCAGTGAAATGTATTAAGCTGGGCCTAGACTGTTTAACTCCTCCGGAGCAATTAAAGTCACTAGAGTTCACAGGGAGTTCAGACACATGGACAGTTTTTTGAGGCAGGAGGGGAGGAAACAGGAGAAGGGACTCTCTCTCTTTATATCTTTTGATGCTTTATTGGCATGAATGTTTAGTGAATAATTTTGCCAAAGCCAAAGAATATTGTATTAAAAAATTTTAATTAGACAATTCAACATACAGTATATCACTATCAGCTTTAGGCTATCCAGTTATTTTTTTAAGCATAGGCCAAATGTTTGGCTGCTTAAAAATAAGTTATAGCCTAATGGTTAATATATGGTGTAATATTTTTCTGGCTACATTCAATTAATTTATAAAGGTTAATGGGAGAAGAGAGGAGAGAAAGAGTGACTTATATTATAAATTATAGAGTGACATTTATTTATAGTATAATACACAAGAGTGTATGTGTGTGTAGTTATAATTGATAAAATAATGTCAATAATTGTGAAAATCGTAAAACCATATTTCCTCTGACAGTAATTGTGACACCAAAATCTGGCATAGTGATATCCCTTGTGGGGACTTGGGCAGAAACTGAATCAACTGCTACTGAAGTTACATGCATGGTCAAGTTTTTCCAGGTGACACTGGTGCATAAGTTATTCCATTCTTGGCATATTCTTCAGGTGATAGAAGGGTGATTTTATATTTGTCCTAATGTGGATGTGTATTTTGTCCATGACTACGCCAACATTTTTAGCCTGTTTTGTCTCTCTTTCTCTCTCTCCTGCACCAGGGGCTATATGATTATGATACACTGTTTCCATTGGCACAGCTGAAACTGGGTGTACACACTAGGACATAAATATGGATGTGAACTGTATTTATCAGTTATATAAAGCTGCATGTACACATGGTTCTGTTTATAAAATGATGGTGCCTTAGCGGCCTTTGTACCTGCTCTGGTCATTTGTTGCATTTAGCTGAACAGATAGGCATTTCACTGTGCATTGTACTTTGTGTTATTGTGCATGTAACAAATAAACTTGAACTTAAAAATCTTCAGCACTGTGGAATTGGACGCACATGCATGAGCATCATTTCCAGTCCCACTATTAGCCATAAATAGACTTTGTCTTTCCGTATTTCAAATGTTATGTTTCCCTCCTAAACCCAGAACTATCAGGAAGGGCTGCGTTACATTGGACGTCTGCCTTTCGAGCAAGCTGAAAGTAACATGAAGCGTTATGGCAAGACGTTGATGCACCATGTTCCTGAAGGCACCACACTACTACTAAAGGGTTTATGCACCAACTACCAGCCCAGCCGAGATACTGCTGAAAAAGACAGCCTGGATAGGGGTCCAATCAGCAAGGTCAGTCTTGAGAGCTTTCGATCTTTTCTGTGTTTAAGACTTAATTTTATCGTTTTTACATTAAATTGGTATAGCCCTTTGTCTAATCCTGCAAATACTGAAGCGATCATGTGGTCAGAGGATGAAAATTTCTTATTAACCAATTGATCCCAATTTTTCTGTGTGGTGACAAACTCAGAAAAGATGTTTTCTTTCTGCTTTAAATGGACTAATCTTTACAAAATAATTTAATTTTGTTTCTCTCCACAAAAATGAATGAATTTCTTAGATATGTCTGCTGTGTATATTTTAAAAATGTTTTCCTTTTGCCACATAAAATCAATGGCTTGAGGCTTCCCGTTAAGCTTTGGCCACACCTGGTGGACGTCGAGGACCCGACATCGGTAGCAATTTCATAATGACTCTCCACATTTTTTTTGGTTTAAGGCAAACTCCGAGGAATTCATCCCAATTTTTGCCAACAACCCACGGGAGCTTAAAGCCTTCCTGGAACACATGATTGATTTGGACCCCCGCTCCCCTCAAGGAGTGTATGACACACTGCTGGAGCTCCGGCTGCAAGACTGGGCACACGAACAAGACCCTAAGGTAGGTTCAAAACACACACATTACCTATGAATTTTTGCATAGTAAATGTGTAATACAGTTTGCGTTAGACCTTGGCTCCTTTGTGATTGCAGAAATTTTTTATATTAAGGAGAAAAAATATCACTTAAGGCTTTTTTTCTCTAATGTATATGTTTGGCAGAGAAAAACAGTCCTGCAGGGGGAGGCAGTGTCACTTTTGAGGAGCGACAACACTGTGTTTGATAAGGCTCTGGTCCTCTGCCAGATGCACAACTTCAAAGAGGGCATCCTCTACCTCTACGAGAAAGGCAAATTGTAAGTGAGGGAGACAGAACAGCATCTGAGTTTTTTATAAAGACAGTTAATGTGATTTTTTTAAAAAAGCACTTCATGATAAAATAACTTGTTGTTACTGCTTTCATGTGGCAATTGAAAAGAGAGAAAATACAAATTCCTCTTTTTTTTGGTATCAGTTACTCTGCTTTGCTGAAAAATTTGTTACAACACATTTAAAATTGGATAAATTGGACATCATTTGTGTGTGTAGGTACCAGCAGATAATGCACTACCACATGCAGAATGAGGAATACGGAAAAGTGGTAGAGGCCTGCAAGCGCTTTGGGGACCAAGAGGGTTGCCTTTGGGAGCAGGCACTGGGATACTTTGCCAGAAAAGAAGAGGACTGCAAAGCCTACATTAGTGAGGTCCTCCATCACATAGACCAAAACAACCTGATGCCTCCATTACTTGGTGAGCTGGTGGGCATTTATTTCATGTTTGCTTGGATTTTGATTTTGATTAGAATAACTGCACATAGGCAGCATAGTGGCTGAGTGGTTAGCACAGCAAGAACGTCCTTGGTTCGATACCTGCTTGGGAAGGGCCTTTCTGTGTGAAGTTTGCATGTTCTTCCTGTGTCTGTGTGGGTTCCCTCCAGATAACTGCGGCTTCCTCCCACAGTCTAAAGATGTGCTGGGTAGGTTAATTGATGACTCTAATGATGTTTTTTTTCATGTACATGTAATGGCTTGGCTTGTTTTGGTTTGTCTCAGCACATCAGCCCAGCACGGCTGGAGTTTGCATTTCCATTACAGCAGGGCCACACACTTGTGGGTGCACATTTAACTGATGATGCCCCATGCTGATTGGTTGGATACAATAGTGGAAACATTCACAAGAGGACAGACAAAGCCGTTTTTACCTTTTACACAGAGACTCCGTGTCAGCGCCGCATTGAAGACCCACCAATAATTTAGCCATTTTATACAGTGAGCTGGGGTTGCAGATTTAGAGATGTGATCAGTATGGTGTTTAACTGCATCAATTTCCCCTTTAAGATAAATGCACTCCAAACAGTCTAAAAGGTGATTAAACTGCATTATAACAGTCAGAAAACTCTGATAATGATCAGTCATAAAAACCCATGTAGTACTGGGCTGTTTCTGTTGATGTCCCTCGAGCTTAATGTGTCATCTGTTATTACAAATGCCCAACATGCATCACAATCTTGTAAAGTTATGTGTACAATAATCTCTAGGCTACAAGTTTACACAGGGCAGTTTTCGCCGTGACTAAAAATAAGTAAAAACAACAGTGAGTTTTTCACAGAGCGATAGGATGCTGCCTGTCCACCAAACTTATTTTTCTCCTCTCTTCCAATCAGCTTAATGTCATGACTTGCTTTAACAAATTTTGTTAGTTGATAATATGAAGAAATGTAAAAATCATTTCCTTGAGGTTGCTCAGTCTGAAAGTGACGATTATAAGTAATAAACTTGGTGTTTCATACTTGCAGCGTAGCAAAGTTCAAGCTGCTGTATGCGGCTTGCATGCTCTTTACGTTGTTGAAAGTCTAGAAAAGCGCTATATAAATACAGTCCATTTACCATTTAAAAATGTCAAGATCTCTTAGTATCAGTAGAATATTGATGAAAAGGAGTACAAAATTATGTCTATGATTATTCTTTTTGTGATCTGTCGTAGTGGTGCAGACACTGGCACACAACTCAACAGCTACTCTCTCGGTCATCAAGGACTACCTCATCAACAAGCTGCAGAGAGAGAGCCAGCAGATAGAAGACGATGAGCGTAAAATCCGTCAATATCACGAAGAAACGGCTCACCTCCGCTCCGAGATCCAGGACCTCAAAACAAGGTGGGTCACATGAAGGATGGGATTTTCCATGAATAACTTTCTTGGACAAGCAGGATACATAATCATCAAGTGCAGTTTTTGATAAACGCCACTAGTTCTACCAGTTTCTTACAGTGAATCTGTCATCATTTTGTATGACTTTTCTTGTTTCTTTGGCCAGATAGAGGCCATTGTACCTCGGGGGGTTGGGAGTGGTGACACTTGAGGGCTGACAAACAGTTCATGCTGATGTGACCCACAAAAGTTGTAATTTCCCCAATATAAATTAGGTTGTTTTGTTTTATTGTATTAAAATTCATCTTTACCTCAATATTTCCACACAGTGCCAAGATATTCCAGAAGACCAAATGTAACATGTGCAACAGCCCCCTGGAGCTGCCTTCTGTCCATTTCTTGTGCAACCACTCCTTTCATCAACACTGCTTTGAAAGTTATGCTGAGAGTGAGTCTGAGTGCCCAACTTGCACTCCAGAGAACCGCAAGGTCATGGACATGCTGCGTGCACAGGACCAGAAGCGAGACCTGCACGACCACTTCAACAGACAGGTAACAGTGGTAAAAATATAAAAAATATGCTTTGACTAGAAGGAAGATAACCAAAATAAATAAATTTAAAAAATTATCCCTTGAGTCATTTACTTTCTTACATTTATTATGATTTTCCTTATTCTGTTTTAGTCTAATTTGCCTGATTTATCTCAAAAAGATGAAATAAGGTTTTATTTTGATTGATTTTTTTTTTTTTAATCAGTTGACTAATGTGGTGTGGACCTGCCTAAACACCGCTGCAATGTTTATCAATGCAATTTTTTGTGTCTTTTCTATGTTTTTCAGTTACGCAGCTCTAATGATGGTTTCTCTGTCGTGGCTGACTATTTTGGTCGAGGAGTGTTCAACAAACTGACTCTGGTCACCGACCTGCCTGGCAGCAAAACCGTTGGTAGTCTAGAAGTCAATCTGCAGAGAGACCTTCTCATCCACACCAAGAGAAACTGCTAGAAACCTCTGCTTGTTATCACGATCTGAATCCCACCTTTGGAGGCATTTTGTGTCCAGTTCGCTCTTGACCACAAGCTTTGTTGCATGGGATGCCACTTTGTTTAGCAACAATCATAGCTGCCTGCTTAAGTACCTTTGATGAACCATTGATGTGACTGTGTTCCTAGTTGGAGTCCTGATTGACTGTAGACTGTGCAAAGGTTCTTTGGTTAAAACATGTAATTCCATGTCCTAAAGCCTTGCAAAATTACATCTTGTAAAATTTTGCGTCAGTGTTATGCTTGTAGTCATTATGAAAATCTTGCACGTATAGAGTGCCTAAGTCCTGCCCTTCTTCTTCTGGTCCATGGGACCTTATTTCAGGGGGAAAAAAGGGACGGTAGTCAATGGGAAGAGACAAATTATTTTTTGATCCCATTGAAATTGTACCACCAGACTCAAATGTGATGTTTGTCAACTTCAAAAATATTTTTGTAAGTCAGAGTTGTAGTTTTTTAACTGCTGAAGTCTTAAAGACTTTGAAAATACATATTTAAAAAAAGACTACATATCTGATCATCGTGCAAGTGAGGTCTTGACAAGTTCTTCCAGAACTGACTAACTCTGTTGCTTAGCTGCAGCTGTCAACATGCCCATGCTTGTAATGATTTTTACCTCTTTTAATACACTTGCCCTTGTTTTGAAGAAATCAAAGAAACTGTGCTGAAGTTATGGCCATGTTAGCGTTGGTGAAGTGTATTGTGCAAGATGAGAGATGTAGTTCACTGAGTGGTCTCACAAAAACTAATTGGTATGCATCTATCTGCACGGCAAACTGCAACTTTATTGGTTTGCAAAATTATTTTTTAAACTGACAAACATATTTGAGAGAGAGGGCACAGTTTAAACAGGATCAAAAATAATTGGTCTCTGTCCATCAACTACTGTACACATTTTTCTGAAATAAGGTCCCATGGGGTCCACAGAAAGGGGTGTGACTTAGCCACTCCGTAGAAAATAGTTTAACTGTCTGTCATTGTTGAAATTATTTGATGTCTTTTGCTCTAATTTAATGATTGTCAATGTGAATAAAGTCATCATTAAGTAAATTTCTTCATGTGACATTGTCTCTGGGCTTCATGGGGTCTGCATTTTGAATCCTCTGACTTGCTATTTTAAAATTATGGATAACTTGTCTCATGGCTTTATTTATTGCTTTACTATATGATTATCATGAGATAATTGCATTATATAGTGTATATTTGTCAAATGTAACATGCAGTAAATGTGTAATTTGCTGATATTTATGTTATTATACTGTTATTTGCATTGGTTCTGTATTGCTTATCTTCCACATACAAATGCCTTGTTCACTACGTGTCCAAACCAAACCCTTTTGGGAGATGCTTTCCACTTAAAAATATAACTGGTTCATGATTATGAGGTTTGAACTTGCAGTGGAAGCTTGGCACCAGGGACACCTTCATACGTCATTATTGCTGTATATGCAGCCTTGATTTTCACTTTTTGATGGTAGATTTTTTTTTTTCTTTTTACATCCTACATGTTCCTTAATTTTAAGTCACAATCATAGAGGCTTTTTATTTTTATCCAAATGGGCTTGATTATTTTTTTCAGTTTATTCTAAAAGTCAATCTACTGCAAATAAGATAATGTTAATTTTTTTAAGTGATTTTTTTTTTTTGTACAACACTTCAGGACACACTTACGGCTTTAATACAGATATTTCTTTGTCAGTCATATTTTTACTGCTTTTCAGAGTAAAATTGTACATAAACAATTACCTAAATCAAATTTTTAAGGAAGCATGCAGTTTTCGCCGCCTTCACCTCTAAATGTCGTCATTCCATTTACGCTCACTACTTGGACGTGGACCAATTGGATAAAGCTAGAAGTCGTATTTCGACGTCACTCACCTCACGTGGACCAATCACAGAGCAGTGCGTGGAGCGAGGTGGGAGGGCTCTTGATTGGCGTGTCAATGCTAATTGTTGCACCATGCATTAAGACAGCTGGAGTTACTTACCGGAAGCAACTTGGCCTTTCTTTCAAAACAAGAGCACTTGTGTTGCCAATACGATAAAATAGCCGCTCTGGCCATGTAATTATGGCACCAAGGTTTTCTTTAAGTCAAGACGGTTGCCGCACTGAGTTGTTTCCTAACTCGTGTTTTTAGCTGTTTAAAAGTAACTTAACTCTGAATATTAAATTTGCACCGAATTTGTTTCGTAAGTGCTCTACATACATTAATTCTCAATTTTAAATATGATATCCGGTGAAAAATAACTTAGGTAGTTGCGGTGTGTTTTGCGCTATAATTGTAACCGGAAACACTATGTTTGGTTGTTGAGAACTTGACGTTAGTTTCCCTGCCAGCAGTCGCTTCAGTGGATCCAATGAGGTGACGCCGCGTTCCGGGCCCGACTACTAAGAGTAAGCCGGTGATAAGGGGAACTGAAAACTAGTAAGTGTGACAAAAAGGAGCCTCTAAATTAAGGCAAAACCAGACACACTTATTCCAGAACCTGTCCGGAAAAGTACATTCTGCAGGTTTTCCCTTCACATTATAGTTTGTGCTGGCTAAGCGAAGGTAAGTTTATGCCACAGCACAGTATGCCTCTCATGCTTTCTCATTGATGGTTGACAGACAGTGAGCTAGCTAACAGAAGCTGTCAACTTATGTTAGAGCTTTTTCCGCCACCTTAATGGCTTTAGCTATTTACCAGGAAAGGTCCAAAGACGTTCACATATTGTTCAGATGTGTTTGGGACTGAGCGGTTAACGGTGATCAGTAGTTGTTGTAACGTTATCTGACTAAGCTATGTAGCTAATACACATTTGCACCTTGTCATATTACAGGTTTGAACATCCTAGTAATTTAGGAGAGGTTAACCTCAAAGACTAGAGTTTTTAATGTATGCTATTTTTTCCCCCTAATGATGAGGGTTTGAATTGTGCATTCGTTTTGCATGAATGCGTCACTGCCTCATCAGGGGCTAGAAGTTTCTATGTAGATTGTTTTCTCTTTGTCACAGTGTTTTGGATTTTGATGCTCTTAGTCTGAATTTACAGGTCTACCTACCGTTTGTATTTTTCCCATTGAAATATGAATCTCAGTTTCCTTTGAGAGCAGATTGGTTTCTTGTAGTTATTAAAGCTTTATCCCACATTAAAGCTTTGCAATAGTATTATTGCCACGTGTTTGGAAACTGTCAGCTCCTGTGTGGGTGCTATCAGGTGCACTAACTTAAGGGACTTGCACATCCTTGGACAAAGGACATACCTTTACCTGGCTGGCAGCTGCAAACTGATCCTTTTCCAAATTAAAAGTGGCCACATCAGCCATGACAAACTATGAAACATAAACAGATTACCCAAGTTAACCCTAATCCTTTCTAAGAAGACAATGTATGATGCAAAGATGCATGTTTTTACTTGAAGCGTTGGTTTAAAAAAAAAAAAATCAAACTTGGGTGTAGAAGCAAAAAGAGCAGGTTTGGCTTTTAAGTTGAAGATCATCTTGTTCCTCTCGGGGGTTGTATCTGCTCCCACTCGGTCCATGAAAAAGAACAGCATCAACACTGAACCAAAAGCCTCCTTATTGTGCAGTTGGATGGATAAAGCTGAGTGTCAGCTAAGAGTATTTGGTTTTGGTGATGGTGTGTGATTTTAGGAGCAAAGCTGAGGTTTAAACAAACTAGACTAGCACGGTTAGGAAAAGAAAATGTTTGTGAAATCTGTTAAGTTGATTTAATTTAAAAAATAATAAGGAAATTAATGTTTGTATTTTTATCTCTACAGCTCTCATCATGGGGGGCAGGAGGCTGGCACTGGTTGCTCTCTTCTGCCTTGTTCTGGCAATGTTGCCTTGTCACACAGGTGATACGATCCTTCAACATATTTCTTTCCTCCTTTTTTTTTAACATGAGCTCTATGTAGTGGCATAGAGCTTATATGGCTGACTGTTTAGCCACAGCCTAGGTTCACAATGCTGCCAAGCTGATATCAGTAATGGAAATCTGCTGTACCACAGGATTGTCTGTGTTATTTGTCTGCCTTACCAGTTTTATGTCACGTGTCTTGGCATTTGCAGTTTCTGTAGCTGTCATGTCCATTGACCTGGGCAGTGAGTGGATGAAAATAGCGATAGTGAAACCTGGTGTGCCAATGGAGATTGTTCTCAACAAGTGAGTAAATCTGAGATTACTGACTTTATCGTGGTTGAGGTACAGTGAGTGTACACAGTTCCTTTTTTCCTTAAGAGCACTCTTAATTAATTGACAATAAAAATACAAAAGCATAATATTACATTTTCAAAGTTGAACACCATGTTTGATGTGTTTCTCCTCAGGGAGTCGAGGAGGAAAACGCCCATAGCTGTGTGTCTTAAGGAGAATGAAAGACTTTTTGGGGACAGTGCCCTAGGAGTGGTATGACTTCTCCTAAATTAAATATGAACTCAGAATATCAATTTAACCTGATGAATATTATTCACACAATCAATGAGTTGTTCAAACGTTGAAATTCCCTTAAAATATCAGCATTATTTTCTTTATTTGCTATTAATGGTCAGATATTGTGTCTATTTCAGTCTGTGAAGAACCCCAAAACTGTTTACAGACACCTGCAAAGCCTGATGGGCAAAAAGCACAACAATCTACAAGTGGCACTCTATCAAAAACGTTTCCCGGAGCACCAGTTGCAGGAGGACCCAGTTAGAGGCACAGTTTACTTTAAAAACACAGAGTGAGTTTGTTTATTTGTTCCTTGCTTTATTTTTTCCAGTTTCCCATCATACAATAAATGCATATGTGTCTGCCAATATTATAACACGGTAATACTGTTATTTTGCTATACTAGGCTATTTTACTGTAATACCATATTGTATTGTTGTAAGTAGGTTGGCATGTTATTTTCCTCACCTCTTCCTTTGTCATTAGTCCTCATGTAGTATATTCAGTAATATGCTGTATGAGGTTGTGCCACATTGTTGTGCAGATGTTTGATATGATCTTTACCTCTGAAAACATGTTGTTTTTTTTATTGCTGATCATTGAAAAACTTTTTTGAACAGCATGGCAAATGATAAGATACTTTAGCTATCCTGAGGGAGCACGTTGTAAAAGATACATCAGTTTGTTTCAGAAACCATCTGCAAAAACATTAACAGATTATAGAAAGAAAATAGCAGCACTATTCTAGACAGAGGCACCTGACCTGTCTTTCTGCTTTTTCCCTACAAGACAAATGCAGTACTCACCAGAGGAGCTCCTCGGGATGTTGCTCAATTATTCTCGTGGCCTGGCTCAGGACTTTGCAGGTCAGTCTTCTTGTGGAAGAACACACATCATTATATGGCAGGCTGGAGAATGTGAAGCATATTAACTCTTTTTCTTCCTTCTTCTAATCTCTCCAATTCATAGAGCAACCAATCAAAGATGCTGTGATCACTGTCCCCGCCTTTTTTAACCAGGCTGAGCGCCGGGCAGTCCTACAGGCTGCACAGATGGCAGGACTAAAGGTTCTTCAGCTTATTAACGACAACACTGCTGTTGCCTTGAACTACGGGGTCTTCAGGAGAAAAGATATCGATAACACAGCTAAGGTCCTCACCAACTTCACTCCAAAATATGCATGTTAAAGAATCAGTAAGGTTTTATTCTATGTTTATCTTATCGTTAACAAATCCCTTGTGCAGATTCATGGAAACACTGGGTCACGTTCATGAAATGATAGTAAATCTGTGAGTAGATTTGCACATAAACAACCTCGCTACTAAAAACCTGCTCTGGGTTCACAAACGCTGCGTAAAATGCAGACTTGATCATAGGCACGTTTGTATGTTCATGAATTACAATCAATCATAAACTGACTGCACACTCCTGCTAGTCAGCAATTAGCATACATCTCTGCCCATGAAAAGCCAACAAAAGCCAACACAAACAAACAAAAAGAGAGAGAGATAGAGAAACTTTTTTAAAGCTGGATCAAAGTGAAGGGGGGTGAAGGGGAGGTGAGAAAAATATTAAATTTTCTTCTGTTAGTCGTGGTGTCAAAGGCACAGGTAAACCAAAGACCTGGAAGGAGGAAATGGACACTCCTTGTCCTCTGTTGTAAGAACCATCCAAGAAGTTAAACAAAAATGGTTCGATATGAAACTTGATGCAAAAATGCACAAGTTACACACAAAAAAAATGCACAGCGACAGAGGCTGCAGTCACGGCTGTCTGCTGCAGACGTGCCCAATGCCTGCTTCATTGGAAAGAGCTCTCTGTCAGGAATTACATTATTATTCAGTATGTAAAAAAACGTGTTAAGTTGATTTAAACAACCTATTGACATTCCTAATGAACCTAATCTGAAGCTTAAACCTGCTCTTTGCCCACTTATTAAGGTAAATGTGGTATATTTCTAATCTTTTGTCATATGTAAATTACATGTTTCAAAGGCATCCGTGTATTGTGAACGTAACAGAGTACAAATTAATTAACTGAATTAAAAATGTAATTTCTGATCATGGCAACCAATTTTGTGCATTTCTTATTCACGCAAGCACTACAAGCTGTCAGGAGCAGGTGTAGATTCTGTTATTACCTACGAAGAGATCAGAGCTACTAAAATATTGGTGAATGCCGAAATACATGTAAATGTCTGTCTGCGAACAGTTTACACACAAATTCATTCAGCTCACGTTTCATGAATAGGATCCATTGAACACATCCTACTAAAAAGTTTTGTGTGTGTGTGTGTGTGTGTGTGTCTGTCTGTCTGTCTGTCTGTCAGTCTCTCTGTCCAAAGTCTCATGTATCTGATTTGTTTGTGTCCTAGAGCTCCACTGTTGTTCAAAAACTTCTGCAAAACAACTGTTAAAAACACATCAGTTAACCTCACCTTCATTGCCACTCCAGTTTATGTTGACTCAGTCTGAGCTACAATGAGCAGCCCTTTTCAGAAATGAGATGGACCAACACACTGTTGGATTTGGTCTTTTAAAGGGATTTGTTGACAATAAGAACATTATAGAACATTAACATATAGAACATTTATCCTGAAAGTGTGCTTTACCATGTACTGAAGGAGTAATTGATTGGAATCTGGAATCTGCAGATTTATTGACAATGATTAATGTATCTGTAACTGTGTTGGAAACCAGACTCAGCTGATAAGTGACTACAAATTCCTAAAAGTGTGATCTTGTTCCTTTTTAGAATGTGATGTTTTATGATATGGGGTCGGGCAGCACGACTGCCACCATCGTCTCTTATCAGACAGTCAAAACCAAGGAGTCTGGCACCCAGCCCCAGTTGCAGATCAGAGGTGTCGGGTGAGTCCACTGATACAAAAAATGGCATAACATCTGAAAATGTCAGCAAAGTATTGATCCTGTCTAATGGTACAGAGAGGCCAGCCTCTCACCATCAGGCCTGGTGTTTCAAAGAGGTTTTAAAACATATGAAACTGAAAAGATGTTGCCAGTTTGAAGTGTGCACTTGAATGTGATGTATATCGAAAAGCTACTTTTAGTTTATTCTTTAGTTATGTACTGTTAATGGAGTCCCACAGTATTCAAATAGGAAAATAAATAAGATTTTTTTTAAAAAATCGTATGAAGAAATGGTGTAAAAATTCTAAATGAACATAAAGGCAAAGAAATCATTTAATACGCTTTTAAAACACAACTAACTGTATGAAAAGTTATTTCATCCTTTCTTCTTATCCTACATTACCAGGCCATTTTATTACATTTTATTTCAAAATACCCCTTTCAGCTGTTTCAGCTTTTTAAGAAATTAAAGCTGGGGTTGGTAATTCTGTTTAGAAGCATTTATTACAGCCTGATGGCAATCAAAATATTAAATGCTCCGAGATAGGGCTGGGCGATATGGGGAAAATATCAAATCCCGTTTTTTTTAAAGGCAGAATCATAATCTCAATTTTATTGCAATTCTTTAGTTTTTCATATTGGTTAAGACTATTTTACAAGTTACAAAAATATGGTAAGCTTATGTTTGGTTCCTGGTCTGTCAAAATGATTTTATTTTGATTTATGAATTATTAAATTGTAAGAATTTCACGTAGAGTAATGTGTTTTGTAAACTAACTGCGGGCTCTGCAAAAGTAAACATATGAAAATAAAAAATTATTTAACTTTTCTGGTGAATTTGCATGATGCTGTGTGGCGACAGGCAGTCAGTGTTGACATTGTCCCGACGTGGCCCCATCTCTGGATGTGGGGCGCTGCAAATTCAAATAAGAGAACCAATCAAAAGTACCAGAATCAGCATCAGATTTACAGATACTAAATGGCCTTGACTGTTCATAGCAAAAGAAGGCATTGTGCACATTAAACATGAAAAGCAACAAAATTAGTATTATTCAACAAATAGCCTATGCTCTTGATTGAATATATTCAGATGTAATCCTCTTTGTAATCCTTAACTTTTTCAAAAGTAACTGTAATTTAATTACACATTTATTCCTCGGTGACTGTAACTGATTACATTACATTTATTTTGTAATTAATTTATGTAATTTGGTTACATGTAACTACTTACTCCCCAACACTGCATGTATTTAAGGGAGGCATGGAACTGAAATGAGTGGCAGATAGTGGGATTTGATTATGCGTTTTGTGTCCGAGCCTAGAACTGCAACAGATAGAATGTGCACTGACGCACTATGTAACTGATGTCTATGTAATGGCGGATCATGGACACATTGTAATCTTTCTCAGTCCAATAACGTCATAACGCACACCCCTACTTACGCACAGTCCCTTACTTGAGAAAAAAATTACTAAAAGTCAGTTGTCTGCGGCTAGATGGAGATGTTACTTTTCAAGTCTTTCTGGCTTTCCAGTATTACCAACCTCAGCTTTAATCCTTTTTCTCAAATTTAATGACATTCTATCTTAAGTCTGAGGATTTTAGTTGAGGCCGTGCTCATATTAGAAATGATAGTCTACATCATGTATCACCTACAGAGCTGCAGTGGTTAATTTGATTCTTTGATTAGTCCATGGAAATCAAATTAATTACCCGCTTTGATAACTGATTTATTGTTTTAGTCGTTTAGGTGTATGTGTCTAATATGTTGAGAATGTAAAACGTAAAAGATGGTAAATGCTTCCTGTTTTAGATTGTCTGTAGATTCAAAACCCTAAACCACATTTTTAAATTGTAATTTAGGCCTCAAACTAAGGTGCACTCCTCTTGTTCTGGCTCTAGGTTCAACCGTGGGTTGGGGGGCTTTGAGATGGACCTGCGGCTCCGGGACCACTTGGCCAAATTGTTCAACGAGCAGAAAAAGAGCAAGAAAGATGTGAGGGAGAACCACAGAGCTATGGCTAAGCTTCTAAAAGAGGCTCAGCGGCTCAAGACGGTGCTAAGTGCAAACATGGACTTCATGGCCCAGGTAAGTCCAATCACGTTAACCCACAACCCTCATCTGAAGCACCCAGGACTGAGATTTAAAACCAGTCTTAATTTTGAGAGAGTGTGTCAGCATTGTATTCTAAGTCATTATAGTGAAACACAGTGCTGTCACATTCTCTCAAAATTAAGACTGGTTTTAAATCTCACATTTATAATTTTTAAGATATTAGAAAGATTCCAGTTTCTTGGTATTTCTATGAGAAATCACTTCAGTGGTACACACTCCTGTCCAGATAATCTTGGATGCAGTGCTATGGCAATGAAAAATGTGTTTCCTCAGGTGGAAGGTTTGATGGATGACATTGACTTCAAAGCTAAGGTGACCAGAGCTGAGTTTGAAGAGCTGTGTGCTGATCTTTTTGAAAGAGTGCCTCGCCCGGTGCAGGATGCACTCACTGCAGCAGAAATGAAAATGGTCAGTATTCTCTTTGCTTGACTCTACAAGTCCTCAAAGTGCGGCTTGGTTGTCCCATAAGACAGGATACCAGGACGAAACTTTAATGGTCCTTGTAGGAGAGATTTGGCTGTAGGTCTTTGTAGCTGCAGGATACAGAGTAGCTAGTTGGTGAAGAATAACCAAAACAAGTTATATCCTCATTTAGCTTTCGACTGAAAAGTCCACTTTCAGGGAATATGCTCTGGAAGAGTGTTTTTACATCCTGTCAGTTTTATACATTGAACAGCAATTGGCTCGCAGAAGATTGGTTTGACAAGCCTTTCCATCCAGGTGTGAAGTGTGATTTAAAGCAACACTTTTATGCAACTTTGACCATGACCTGTGGCTTTGAAACCGAAACTTAACGATGCACACTAGTGCGTCGCACAAAACAGCAATTATAGTAAAATCGAGTCATATTTTATGGAGAAAATGTCCTCTGATTTTCCCTCTGATGTTCTACAACTGCTCTGCCTCAACTCTGTGATTCATGGAGGTCCCTGAAAGCAACATGTAGGTTGCTTGCAGACCGAAGCTGTAGCTCCAGCAGTGGGAAGTTGTTTGGGACATCTCTGCTAAATAAAAGGCTGCAGACAGACAGAGCAGTTGTAGGACATCAGAGGGAAAACCAGTGGACTTTTTCTCCTTAAAATATGACCCGAATTTACTAAAATTTCTGTTTGTGCAACATATTATTGTGCATCATTAAAGAAGAGCCATTATGCTTTTCCGTCTTTTCTGACCTATAAATGTTGTTACAATGTCAGATACTTGTGTTAAACGATGCCAAAGATATAAGGAAGAGAGAGGACGCGAGTCACAGTTTTTTGAAGATCTAAAGAATTCACTGTTTGGTTGGTCATGTTTAGCTGCTCTGTAGGAGTCCAAAATTTAAATCAAAGACCCAAAACTGAGTATGAAGTGCTTAAGTTTTGTATTTTGAAGCCATGGGTCATGGTAGAAGTTACACTGTTTCTTTAAGGTAAGGACAGAGAAACTACACATCTGTCTCCCACACAAAGAATCTCAGATATTATTGTGAATTAGCAATTTGCAAAATGTATTTTTGAGTGGAGGGGGCTGAAGACATTTTTAAAATCTAAAAAGAAAACAGTTGTTACATTAAAAGCATGACAAGATAGATTTTTTTTTCATCTTAGAATATGACAAAATAATAAATAATTGATTGCTATCTTAAGGCATGGACTGATAAAATGTTAGCATAGGGCACAGTCATTTTTGTTTTTTAAAATAAGAAACAGTGAGTATAAATTGATGTTTGTATTTCTGCTCTAAATCTGAGTTCTAATATTTCTGCCAACAGGATGAAATTGAGCAGGTGATTTTAGTGGGCGGCTCCACCCGTGTCCCTAAGGTTCAGGAAGTGCTGCTCAAAGCTGTTGGGAAGTAAGTGTCAACCACTGAGATGTTCCTCTCCTCTGAATATATTTTCATTTTCAAAATAAATTCAAATCCTACAATTTTTCATGCAGAGAGGAGCTGGGGAAAAACATCAATGCAGATGAGGCAGCAGCTATGGGCGCCGTGTACCAGGCTGCTGCCCTCAGCAAGGCCTTCAAGGTCAAACCCTTCCTGGTCCGAGACGCAGCTGTTTTCCCCATTCAGGTAAGTACAGGTCATTCACAGCTTTATGCTGCTGGTGGTTCTAAATATGACTTTACTTATTTATAAACTATACTGTTTGGTGGTTTTATCTCTATTTCAATAACACCTTGGGCCTGTACTACAAAACGGAATTAATGCTTCAGGTTTAACGCTGGGTATTTAGTCCTAAGAAGGTGGATTACTTCTTTCTGGGCTATATCAGTGCAGCAATTTGTGCTGAACGCCCAACCTGCTCTTGAGCAGGTTATGTTCGAGATCAGAGATCAGCAGGTATAAACACACCACCCACTGACAAATCAGATCAATCAGTTCTCTTGGAAAATGACATCACCATTCATAAAAGATCACATGGAGCGGATCAGGGAAAGTGAGCTCACTGGCCGACAAACCTCTTTAAATTTATCTGATGATTTTTCTAAGAATGATTTATCTACGTGAGCTTGTCAGACAGTCTACTGCAGAGAATGAGCCATTTAAAAATTGGATATATCTGTGCCTGGTGATGTTGCAGTGCCGCCCAACAGTATAAAAGGCGGGTTTTTTATGTGCGGATCTCTCTCTTTATTAAACTCCACTGCAGGTATTTTTGTGATTCAGCACTCATCCCATGTGTGCATGTTTTTTTTTATTAGCCTATCTTTGCATTAAAGCTATAGTGCGTAACTTCTATCGCCCCCTAGAGGATTTCTGCGTTATTACAACAATACGGCCGGCACCTCAATATGACATTTGGCCCTGTTCGTCACGGTACACAAAGTAACACTGGCTACAAAATGTGTACTGCTCGTCACGTTACACGGAGTAACACTCGCGACACACCACATGCTGCTGGTCACGGACCACGGACCACGGTACACGGACTATAACTGTCCACACAACGTGTACTTTTCGTCACGGTACACGGTGTAACACTCCCGACTACCGCATACTGCTTGTCACGGTACATGGACTGTAACTGTCTACACAACGTGTAACGTTAGGCTACTAAAGTTACTCGTCACAGCACACAGACTCCCCGCAGTAAGTTACACACAGCAACACGGGCTACACACCTTGTAACTTACTGCTCGTTAGGCTAACGTTACACAATGTGGCAAACACCAGGCTGCTAACAATACATTACATTCATAGCACCATTTCCAAGAACATAATAAAGTACTCGGTCCAGTACATGTAACAGCAACACATCCTGCTCGTGATGAACAGAGTCACTTACTTATCCAGCAGTATCAAGGCAACATCGGTGTCGGACCTCAGTCCAATGTCCTCCTTCAGGGCTCTCCATTGAGGAAAAGCGACGCCGATGCAAATCCGTGTTAGTCCTTTGCGTTTGTCACTCTCTTTCTTCGCCAACAGAACTTTCGCCGAACGGGAAGGCTTTTTCTTTTTAGTAGGATCCACTTTTGAACCTCTTGGTCGCTTTTTCGGGTTCTCCGCCATGTTGCTTCTAGCAGCGCTCTCCTCCCCCCTCCCTTCTCGTTGTCAGGTAAAACCGAGTAGAACGCATCATTTCCTGTGCACCAGCACAGGAATGTCGCCAAAGACACCAAATACGAAAAGAACAAATACTGAAAAATACCATGAGGTGTTAGAGGAGCCGAATGGCTTAATCAGTGTTGTGTCATCTCCTCTTGCAGTGGCTTGGATTAAAGGGATATTTACAGACACGTAGAAGTTACCCACTATAGCTTTAATATTAAATGCTTTACACATTCACACAATCAGCATTTTTTTTACCTGATCCTCCAGCATCTGATGGCTGCAGTTGCTTTTAATCTGAATTATCAGTTTGCTCTTCGTATTTAAAATAACTAAATAATAATAAATGTATACATTTATCTATCTATTTATTATTATAAATAATAATACATAAATAGATTTAAAATATGTGACTCTGCTACCACTAGACGGGACAGTCTATGTTTGCAATCGGTCATATGCTGCAAACACCACCCCTTTGATGTGAATGCGCTCACGTGTAAGTAAGGAAACCCTGCGTTAATTTACCGAGTTGATGACCAGCTTCGTGTGACAGCTTAGCTGGATTGCTTTTGTTAGGTTTAGTGAAGCCGGATAACGCAAAGCTTCCGGGCTTGTTTAACTCGCTTCGTAGTACAGGGCCCAGGCAATGGAATTGATATGTGTCCAATATTTACTTGTTGTGTTCTCTACTTAATATCCCTAATTTTATACACTGTTGTAAATCATTTTTGTGCAAGAATTAAGTCAAAATAAGATGCCATGCATTGCTCACTGTTTCAAAACTATATGTTAAAATAGACCACGGAGACAAGTCATCTTACATTTCATTTAATTAGGTGGAGTTTATCCGTGAGACGGAGGAAGAGGGGATTAAAACCCTGAAACACAACAAACGTATCCTCTTCCAGAGGATGGCCCCGTACCCCCAGCGCAAGGTCATAACATTCAACCGCTACAATACAGACTTTGCTTTCGACATCAACTACGGCGACCTCAGCTTCCTGAGTCAGGAAGACATCAGGTTAGATAGCTGCTTGCTTCTGCTTGTTTTTGCTTCCTGAAAATCTTGAAAAAGTTTTCCTCTACAGAAATTTATGTTATGTATTGTTATGACATTTCTGCACTGATAGTAAAGGTCAACAAGGAGTTAGCAGACATTAGTTTAGTAGTTTACAACTTAAATATTGCATTTTACCTGAGATAGACGACATTCAAATAAATTCAGATGTGTGATCCCTTTCAGGTTGTAGCTTTAACCCTTTTCTCATCTCTTCTATAGTGTGTTTGGCTCTCTGAATCTAACCACAGTCAAGCTTTCTGGAGTAGGCAGCAGCTTTCAAAAGCACGCAGACGCAGAGTCTAAAGGCATCAAAGCCCATTTCAACATGGATGAAAGTGGAGTGCTTCTGCTGGATCGGGTCAGTTTCAGTTTTCCAAAGACTCAGCTTTCTCATTAAGCGTTCATACAATCAGACCAGTAACTTATTTTTGTTGTTAGGACACAGTATTTGTTAGGTTTTTTTTTTTACCTTTTGTTATATCAGACTTATTAAGTCAGCCTTGGACTGTGCTGCTGTTCTGCTGTCTTTCCTTGTTTCTGTGGAGGTCAGGAAGGCTTATTGAAATCAAAGCCAAAAACACTCGACTCCAGGAAAATGTGCTTAACTCTGGGGAGATTTCTAAAAGCGAAAAGTAAACATCAGAGGATTTATGAGTACCTAATCACATAAGTTGCACAATTCCTGAATTTGCAACACATAATGCAAACGATGTCACAATGGCTTAAGTGAATAAAGTGGCAAACAATGCATGTATGCTACACAAAGAAGCCGTTTTATTTATTTGCTAGAAAGATCACAGAATCTATGCCCTTTCATTTTTGTCAAGCAAGTTAACATGTTATTGTTGTAATGTTCATCCACAGGTGGAATCTGTCTTTGAAACTATTGTGGAGGAAAAAGAAGAGGAATCAACATTAACTAGTAGGTTCTGCAAGCATGCTTGTAACTCAGGCGTCTAAAATCAGTGCAAGCCAATGCAGCTGCCTGAGTTTAACGCAGCCTTTCTGGATAACGGTTCTCATTCCACCAGGCACGCCACTGCATATTTAAGAAGAGTCCCAGAAGTGGCTTTCATCTCTGCTTTGCAAAGGATTCACAACAAATTTATTGTTGCAGGAACTTCTGTCAAGCTGCATAGAGCTGATTGAACCAGACAAAAACAGACATTGAGAGTCTTAATAATTTTCAAGTAAAAAATCCTGTGTGGACTTTCCGATCAGATCACATCACTAAACAAGCACTTCACCGACAAAAAATAAACCATTTAACTGGGCATCCAACATTCTCTCAACAGAAACACAAGAAATGTACAAAAATTACCAAATTGATGAAATCTGAGCTGTCACCAAGCAAAACACTTTTCTAATGGAATGACCCAGTAGCTGCATTGAGGATGGAACAAAATCTCATTAGAAATGCGATATTTTAGTGCAGCGCCTGATGGAATTATGAGGATTAGAGGATTTCAGACCCTATTTTTCTATTTTCTCATTAATTTTATGTATATCCTGTAGTATTGGGGAAAATAATTTATTTTTAAGATGCATCACGATATGGACATGGACGATTCTGAATCGATTCAAGAATGTCCAATAATTGAAATTTTAAATAACATTAAATAGATAAAATGAAAAAGGTGAAAAACCGAATAGCAGTGCACCGTGCACCCGGACAGTTAACTGGGAGCACATTAAAAAAACAAAGAAACGTGGCTGACTGCGAGATCCGACCAGCACCGAGTGGATTAAAGCTTGCATTTGGAAGCACTTTTGCCTCTACAAAGTTGAAGGAAAGTGAACTGGACAAGAGCCATGCTATTTATAAGCTGTGTCACACTAAGATAAAATCAAGATGCATTGTAATCATAGGCCCCTAAATTGTAATTGAATCAAATCGCTAGGTGCCTAGAGATACCCACCACTAATATTTTGCAGTGTAGTGCGTGCACACACACACACACACTAGGGTTGCAGCAGTGTGAAAATAATTAACTAATAAAATTAAAAAACTAATATGCATGTAGCGCCACCGATAACACCAGATATTTAGCAAGACAAAAGGGTATATAGGGCACTTACTTTGATCTTCACGGCCAGATTGTTTTAATCTACCCCTCAGGCTTTACATTATCTGGTATTTGCCGGCTTTTCACTGGTATGGCTTGTAATTGACTGGCACATGAAAATGTCAAAGCCAAAATGTTCGGTCTGTGGGCATTTCAAAAGGCATGTCCTCCTTGTCTCTTTTCTAAGCACAGATGGATCTAATCTTTAAAATAACCTTGAGAATGTAAAACGTGTCTTTGTTCTATAGTTTCTTTGATAAGCAGGATGCTGCTTTTCCTGCAGCAATAAAGTTAAAATGATGACAAACCTTCACCTTCATGTGACATGCAATGAAAGTAGAACTGATGCTGAAACAATTACTTTAGGTAGTGAGGTAGCCGTGGAGCTCCATGGTGGGCTATAGGCCGATGAACAGCTCAGTTGGTTCTGGGTGCAGACAGAAAGCAGCCCTCCATGGGCTTTGCCGCTGCAGACCAGTTACTTAAGCACTGTACAGGCACACCACACTCAGCAACAGATTCGAAACATGAGAAAATGGAAAATGATGTGAGAAAATGGACTAAATGGCTTTTATTCCAATAGAAAAAAAATTAGGAAAACACCAGTGGGACAGTGGCTTATTCCAGTGGTCAGTGTAAGCCTGACTACCGTGTATCACCGGTAACAACCACTACCACAGCAAGCCTAACACTCACACGCACACACGTTTCAAATACAAAAAAGAAAATATTACACACATTCTGTACATCCAAAGTTATAAAAACAGGTCTTCAAATTGTCAAATTAAGTGAAATTTTTTAACTTTGACCAGGTGAATTCTTCAAGATGGTTAATTGTTGCCTTGCGCCAGCATTTAGGACTACATGTGGAAATAACACTTTGAAAGTGTTGCATGGTTAACATTTAATGTGAACTGCCCTCTTAAGACTGTTACAAAACTAAGCCAACCCTGCTGTCTTTCAGAACTGGGAAACACAATTTCAAACTTGTTTGGAGGAGGATCATCAGAACCCACCCCAAATGTAACTGAACCTGTCCAGGTACTTCCAGCTCTATTACCTGCACAGCTCAGTTAGACAAAGAAAATATGGGCCCACGTAAACAGTATGAACACATGTGATAAACTGCTGTACCTTTATGCTATAGCTTTTCTTTAACAGCACCTAGTAGATGAATTCCGAATGTGCACACCCAAGTGTGAGGTGTCATTGCTCAAGCATGCCTGGCCTGAGATTTTAGCTGTCATTCTTCCCTGATTATTCATGTCAAGGATGAGGAGGAAGTACCTTTAGAGCCTGGAAAGGACAACAAGGACGAGGATGGTAAGGAAAAGGCCCAGAAGGATGCACCTGTAAAGGAGAAGCAAGACGATTCAGAGAAAAGTGAAAGTGAAGAGAAAAGTCAGGAGAAGACAGCGGAGGCAGGCAGCAAGACTGATACCAAGGTAGGATCCGTAAACTCTGTAAGATGCATTTTTGATTTGAAGTCGAAACTAATGTAGAATGTCTTTTTGTAGAGAGGTTTTAAATTTTACACAGCACTTGATGGAAATCTGTTAATGGGAGCATATGCAGACTTGTATTGAAAGTAACCATATTTCTACTGTTAAAGGACGAAAAAGACGGGGAGAAGTCTGGAAATGCTGAGGCAGAGAAGGATGCTGATAAAAAGGCTAAACCGCAGAAAAAGACCAAGATCTCTGAAGACATCCCAGTGACACTCGTTATCAAAGACATCCTTGACCCAACTGCAGATGATGTCACTTCCTCTAAGAAGAAGTAAAGCAGCAATTTTAATTTCTTTTTGTTTGTTGTTTTGTTTGTATCTCAGGTTTATTGTCTAAGAGAACTTTGAATTTTTCAGGTTGCAGGATTTAACAGACAGAGACCTAGCCAAACAGGAAAGGGAAAAAACACTGAACAGTCTGGAAGCTTTCATCTTTGAGACACAGGTAAGCAATAAAACTTTAAACATACACACACAAACACACACACATAGACACACACAAAATGTTGTTGTCTTTCTCTAGGACAAGCTTTACCAGGACGATTACCAGCTGGTGGTTTCAGAGGAGGAGAAGGAGCAGATTTCTGCCAAGCTGAGAGAAGTGTCGGAGTGGATGGACGAGGACGGCTACTCGGCCACCACCAAGCAACTGAGAGAGAAGCTTTCTCAGCTAAAGAGCCTGTGCAAGGACATGTTTTTCAGAGTGGAGGAGAGACGCAGGTGGCCAGACCGCCTGGCTGCTCTAGATAGCATGCTCAACACCTCAAGCTTCTTCTTGAGGTGAGTGTCAAAAGGAAGATGTGAAGACGCTAGAGAGATGAGAGTTTTGTGGTGGGTCAGAAGTTTTATGTTGACTGTTGTTTGTTTTTTTTTCTTCCAAGGAGTGCCAAACTAATTCCAGAGGATGACCAAATATTCACTGAAGTTGAGCTTAATATGTTAGAAAAAGTTATCAATGAAACAACGGTAGGTGGTGAATGTTATCATGACTATTTTTTTTTATTTGTGGCTGTAGAAGGGTCCTAGCCTGGTAAACCAGACCCATTCACTTTCTGAATTAATTTGCTTCGTGAAAATGGTCTGGGAACCCTCCCATTCACGGCCATTTCCGCCACACCAAAAAACCTGACAGGCCAGTCACAACCACGTGTCTCATGTGGGACGGGCTTTATGCAATGAGTCTTTGAAGGGGCTGAAGATGGCAGCTCCCATCTGTGTACCCATAGCTGACACAAATCATTGATAGCCTACTGGCAAATGAGTGGTGCAGCTATTAATGTGAATTTTCCACAACCTGTTAATCGCATAGATGTTGTTGTGTTGTGATATTGGCCGTTAAGCCAGTTGTAGTGCTTTTGTCCTGTTTTGGGGGGGTTTTTTTAAGCGTGCTGGCTTGTGCACAAGGCTGCTGAGTCTGAGATCGACACCGCAAAGATCGGTAGAAAGACTCTTACTGAAGGCTCCTATTCCTCCCTAGGTTGTTCTCCATCTTGTCAGCATATTCCTTTTAGTTGATATTGTGTAGTTTTTAATAACAAGGGGTTTCGGCTCGCCTGAAATTCCCCTCAAAACAAACATGGAGGCAACTCTCCAGTGCAAGGGAAAGATGGTGCAAACGGCTCTGGTTGGTTGTATTGTTGTATGTCTGTCCAGTTGCTTCCAGATGAAGTTTTGACTGCATCCGCTGGTGGAAATGAACAGTGAATGGAGAGGTAACAGACTAATTCTCAAGTGAGAATTAGTCTGTTACCCCTCGATTTACTGTTCATGGACCCTTCTAGCCTGGCACCGGGTCCATCTAGAGCCACAAATATATAATGTATAAATGTTTCACAAGCTGAGTAGTTCTTTTTGTATCAAGTAAACAGAGCTTCATGTATCCAATCATCTCCATTTGCCTCAGACGTGGAAGAATGAAACAGTAGCAGAGCAGGAGAAACGCTCTCCAAAGGAGCGGCCTATCCTACTGTCCAAAGATATTGAGTCCAAGCTGGCTCTGCTGGATCGAGAGGTCAACTACTTGCTCAACAAAGCTAAGTTTGCCAAGCCAAAAACTAAAGCCAAAGCTAAGAACAGCACCAGCTCTGATAAAAGCAGCAAGGCCAACAACACAGCAGAGGAGAAAGTCATCCCTCCCACTGACGATAGCATCGACACCAAGAGTGGTCAGTCAACCAGCAAAACAAGATGTGACTGTTGTTTCCTTTTGATTATGGAAAAGGAGTGATAATAATGCTTAAAATAACTTCTAATGTATATTTGCATTCAAATACAGAAAGTCCAGAAGAAGTGCAGCCAGGTGAAGCCCCGCCCACTGATGAGAGTACTGTACATACAGACTCAGACAGCCAATCACAGTCAACAGAAGACACAACAACTACAGGTCAGTTTTTTAAACCTGTAGTTGTTGATGATGGAGAACTTTAGGAGGTGGACAAATGTTGTGGATGACATTAATGTAAAGCACTTTTTAACTTTGTTTTTAAAAGTGGCGTGTAAATAAAGTCGAAACAGTAAATGCACACCAAAGTTCTGCAAGGAACCTAAACCTAAATAAGGAACCTAATATTGTAATAATTTAAAGAACTTGCAGTCATAGTAGAAGGTGACATTTAAACAAGTTGACCCACAACAATAAAAACCAGCATGGAATGAAATTGGAATGATTGTGCTTCTGTTGTTACACTTGTTTAAAATAATTTGTCATGCATTGAAATGTGATATAATTTAAAATATTTAAGGTTTGCATTAGCCTCTCATCTCATCCACATCAGCATGTTTTACATTTTGAAAAGTTTTTGGATTTACATTTTTATACCATGGTTTCATCAGTTAAATTCTGTAATGGTAGGAGAATTCAACAGTTATTTACATTGTTGGTGCTGAAAATGATTTACACAACGCTAAAGCTCATTTTTCTCCCATTAACTATCACCAACACTTTCATATTTAAAATGTAGTTGCCCAGGTTTTGCCATAGAGAACCCTAATTGAAATAAAAAGAATTATTCAAATGCTTTTTAAGATGGCTACAAAAGTATCTGTCAGAATCAGATACGGATTGATGTGAGTACTTAAGGGCACGTTAGAGCAGCTATTAAAAATGGAAAGTCTTTCCTCTGCATCTTTAAAAAAATCTGCATTTACATGAACAACCAAAAGTGCTGTAGTAGTCAGCGATGTAGCTTTGTTTAATGACATACCATCGGAGCTGCTTAAATTTGTAACTTCCTGTTGCTGCTAAGCCCATAGTAGCGTCAAATTAAAGACTTTCGGCCTTAGTTTGACTTCTACAGTTACATTACAAACACTCGAATTTGCTTCAATAGACTCGTCATATCAACTTGCTTTGGGTGCACAGTGAAATTGAGTTTGGTAGTGACTACTGCTGAATGCATTGACTCGCGCTGGCATTAGCATTAGGGTAGTTACTGCTGACACAGGCTGTTTGGTTTGCCAATTTACACTGCCATTAAGAAGACTGCAGTTTCAAAAGATTGCACTCTGGAACCCAGTTACAAAAATTTGCGGTTTTAGGGGCGCCAGCACATTGTTGTCATGTAAAAGGAAGGCTGAACTGCTACAAAAGTGTTTTGTTTAATGTGAAAACTTGTGCCATCTAAATGGGGTCTTAATGTTTGCAAAAAAGCAGGTATCTTACCTGTTTTTGCAAACATAAAGGCAGGTCTCCTTTATGTCCTCTGCCTCCACCCAGGGTCTCTTTAAATGCCACAGTGATTTGGTCTAAGCTAACAGGCTTTGCTATAGTGACAGTCTTTTGTTCATGAGGCTGTTTACACCTGGCATTAACATTCTTCCTGGATGATCCACTCACAAGTGGACAGCTTGAAGTTCGTGCCCTCACACCTGGTGGTACAACACATCTCCACATATTTCTCAGGTGACCACTTGTGATCAGATCTTTTTCCTTCTCTGTGTCTCAGTAAACACCCACATTTTTAGGTACTTTAAAGGTACTTTATTGGTCACATATACACATATTTTCTGTTTACAAGTCCAAATGAATTCTTTGTAAGTGGCAGCTCAACAGTAGTAGACAACACACTGGGACAGACACCTTTTTTACACAAAGATGTGTCATAAATATCTCAAAGTTTATAAAGTTCTGCAAAATGCAACACAGACGAAATTGCAATTTTTAAGAGGAGTCTGTGGGCAACAAAAAGTAGCTTTTATTTGGTCATTGTTTACAGCAGGGGTTCACAAACTTTTCAGCCCGCGACCCTAAAATAACTGCCATTGACTGGGGACCCCCATTGAGCCTGGAGGTGGCATATAACGTTGTGCACAGCTGCGCAGACACACTATTAGGCCTACATGGGCATTAGTACAACACAAAAAACAACAGCCTAACAGCCATAATATTATATAAAAGTAATTTAAGAAAGTATATAATCAGAGCTTATGCAATTAATGGTTCAAAATGCAATTTTAAATTATTTTAATTTTATTTATTTATTTTATTTTGTTTTATTAATTTTTTTAATGTTATTTTTTTGGTTGGCGTCTCGCGACCCCCCTCTCTGTGTCTCATAACCCCCCTGGAGGTCCTGATTCCCACTTTGGGAACCGCTGGTTTACTGTATTTGTAAAATTTGACATGTTTACTGGCAATTAAGTGATGTGCTTTTTCATACATTTAGTTTAAATGATGAAATCAGTTTGAACAGATTTTAAACAGCTACTTAAAGTTGCCAGATAAGATCCACATTTAGAGACATTGAAGTTTTCCATAGACCTCTCTCTCCTCAGTTGTGTGTAACATGACTGTAGATCATTTGAAACAGTGTTTTCATAAACATTAGACATAATGTTTTTGTGTGCATTTGCAGAACCATATGCATTTACAGACATGTATAAGTGTGTATAAGTGAATGGTCCTAAATTGCCTGCCAGAGGGTAACAGATGAAAAAGGTGATGTGCAGGATGGGTTGGATCCCTGATGATCTTTAAAGTTTTTGGAAACCCAGCTTGAAATAGTAAGAATGCACATATTATATCAAAGTTTGTCGGTCTTGCGGTGAGACCTGTCGGTCTGCTCGCTGCAGCAGCCCGGCTCATTAAGCTGTCACTCTGGGGAGAAAGTTAACCGATAAACTGATGATCTGTGCGGAAATTAAAAGCTGGCTGTAAAGTTTCCGTAGCATTTTAAAAGATGATACAAAAATGAAAGGATACTTCGCTGCCTTTTCATGTTGATTAGCTTAAAGTTACTGGTGGAAAAACAAAAACAAAAAACATCTCACACGCTGTGTCGATTAGATAAGTGGTTCACAAACTTTTCAGCCCGGGACCCCCAAAATAAAGACAACAGAGACTGGGGACCCCCACTGAACTTGGAGGTGGCACATAACGTTATGCACAGCCACGCACACACACTACAAAGCCTATGGAAACACTCCAAAAAAGAGCAACAACTTAACGGCCATAATATTATTTTAAAGTAATTTATGACAGAATATAACAAAGAATACAACCAGAATTTGTACAGTGATGGGTTAAATATGCGATTTTACATTATTTAAAACATTTATTTGCTCTTTGGAAGGCATCTCTCTCTGGGGACTCTCTCCACATTCTTACCTCCTATGGGCACTGCACTGAGAGCAGATTTCTTTTTCCTGGAGTCCATCACAAGTTCCTTTGTTTTCCTAGTGTTCAAGGTCAGATTGTTGGTGGAGCTCCAGGTTGTCTGTATCTCATCCATATATGCTGTCTCGTCATGGCTGTTGATCATCCCAACGACTGTTGTGTTGTCAGCGAACTTAAAGATAGTATTTGTGGCATGTCCAGGTCAACAGTCGTGGGTGAAAAGTGCATACAGCATAGGGCTCAACAGACACACCTGCAGCAGACCAGTATTCAGAGAGAGGGTGGAGGGTGGACTGGATCACTCATTCTGATGTTTTGTGGGTGGTTGAACAGGAAGTTCAAGGTCCAGTTACAGATAGCTGGGCTGAGGCCAAAGTTGTGGAGTTTGGTCACCAGTGCAGTGGGGATGACAGTGTTGACAACCACGCTGAGGTCGACGGAAGAGCATTTTGATGTATGAGTTTGGTTTGTCCAGGTGCTCCAGGGCTGTGTGGAGAGGGAGGCTGATTGTGTTCTCTGTAGATATGTTTGACCTGCAGGAAAACTGATGTGGGTCCAGAGTTGTGGGGATGGAGTCTTTAATGTGTGACAGAATCTGCCTCTTGGATATAGAGGCAGTGAGTGCAATTGGACTACAGTCATTCAGACTGCTCACAGTTTGCTATTTGGGGATGGGTGCAATAGCTGTTGTTCTGAGGCAGGTAGGAACCGTAGAGGTGACCAAGGAGGTGTTTAAAATGTCAGTGAAGACCTTATACAGTTGTCCAGCACATGCTCTGAGTACACACCCTGTGACACCATCCGGGCCAGCTGCTTTCTTGACATTGACACTGCACAGAGTCCTTCTGACTTTGATGGTCCAGTGTCAGCGGATGATGGTGAGCAGGCGAGGGCCCGACTGTTTCCCTCCCTGTTCTTCCTGTCGAAGTGAGCAAAGAACACATTAAGTTCCTCAGCCATGAAGAGGGATGGTTGTTCACAGGTTGGTTGGAAGTCCCTTTGTAGTCTGTGACAGCTTGTTTTCCTTGCCACATATGCTGAGGATTTTAATTGTCAAAGCATTCCTCAATCTCGAGTGTGTGGTTTCGTTTCGCTGCTCTAATGCCTCGCTTTAAGTTAGTTCTGGCGAAGCTGTAGGCTTCAGTGTCGCCTGCCCTATAAGCAGCATCTCTCTGTGCTGTTTTACCTCTTTGGTCATCCAAGGCTTGTGGTTGGGGAACACTCGGATGCTCTTTATGGCAGTGACGTTTTCTGAGCAGAAGTTAATGTAGGACAGAGCTGATGACGTGAAGTGGTTTTGCCAGCAAAAACAACTCCAGTCTGTTTGCTCAAAGCAGTCTTGTAGTTGTGACAATGCTCCCTCGGGCCAGACTCTAACCGTTTTAATAGTTGGTTTTATCCTGCTAATGAGTGGCTTGTAGGCGAGCAGCATCAGCAGGGATATATGGTCAGATTGTCCAAAATGGGAACAGGGCAAAGCCCTGTATGCATTGACAACATTTGTTAAACGTGATCCAATACATTCTTTACCCAATATTAACAAAAGTCTGGAAAGCAATATGTAGGGAAGCAGAAAAAGAGGGAAGCAGCTGCATTCTTTGAACTCGAAATCCTCCAAAGCAAGCTGCAGTGTGAGAAGATCAACATGCTTGCTTACTTGCTGACTTCTCAGCACAGTGACTTGCTCCATTCGCACATGGGCTCAACTGCACATTACACAGGGTTAGTACTAGTGAGCTGCCAGGTTGAAATGATGTGGACATGTGTTCACACATACAGCAGGCCCGGGTGATGTCCAGAAAATGCAGTAGTGGCAGTGCTTGTGTGGAAGGGGCCATATGCTAGAGATGCACATTCAGAGTTTTTCTCTTTTTTTCTCTTTTTATTTTTTCCCCAGCTGAATCCAATAATTACTAACATGTCATGGCCAATACAATAAAATAGGGCACCCCTGCGTTTTTCATCCTTTTGGAACTTGCAGAACATGGATTCTGAATTACATTCATGTTGTCATCTGAAAATGTAAAAAACCTCCACAGTGGTGATGACATGTTTGGCTCTCTGATGATACTGTGTGGTTTTACCCAGGTACAGAGGGCACCAGACTAATGAAGGTGTCCCCTGTCTGTGCAATTAGTGCTATTTTAATGTGCTCTGTCATCAGTTATTTAGCTAATATTTGTCAAATACTGAAGACGACTCAACCCTCTTAGCTGCGCACTCAACACACACACACACACACCCATCTGCATATAGCATGAGGGGTGGGAACTAATTTAGACAGATGGACTATGTGTAATCATGCCCTCATTGTTATTCAACTTAAAATGAGGGACTTATATGAGCAGTCAACTTTCCTGTAGCCAGTGCTTATGGACAACTCTGCAGATGGAAGAAGGAACAAGCTTACTACTAAGCTTATGCTTTTCTGTTTTAAATAACTGAGCTGTTGTAACCCCCGTGTACACAGTTTATTCATTTTTCCCTCTCTACCCTCATTTCCAGGACCAACAGAGAAGGCCCAACCTGAAAACCACATAGAAGATGAATTATAACAGCTGGAACTGGGAAAGAAATCACTATTTATTGACAGTGTATAAATGTTCAAGATCCGTTTCACTCTGGTTTGTTTTTGTTTTGTTTTTTTGTTTTTCTGTTTTTTGAGCTGCTGGAAGCTGATTGGATAAGGATTGGAGACCACTCATCTTGTCCCCCCCTTTCCTTATCTGTGCTTTTCATCTCTTCTATCTTTTTATGGAGTCTAAGATTCTAAGCAACAGCCACTTCAACATCAAGAAGAAGGAGTTCAGTAAAAATTAAGCCCAAGACTGTAAATCAAATGACCCTCTGTTTGAAGAATCAGTGCTCTTACACTCTGGTTTGTCATCATTCATGACCATTTCACCTCCTCCTTTATCCTCTGCATTGTGTCCTCCACCATGGTGTGGTGTTGTTTGGTTTGCCATTTGTCCTGCACCTTGACCTCTGTTTTCATTGCCAGAGTGCGTGCATGAGTCAGTGGTGTTGGCCATAGTGGAGGATGGGTGGTTGTTTAGAGTCTTTTGGAGGATTCTTCATGAATACAGATGTGATCTCAAATCAAAACATTACTTGGCCTTATAATGTTGGCAGATTGTCGATAATATTTATAGACAAACATGATCAAAAGACCTTACCCATCCCCTGAAGTTCTTTTAGAGTTTTTCTAATCATAGGGTGCATATGTCGAATCATAACCTTTCCCAGCTGTGCACAAAAGAAGCAGATGTTTGGGTCCACCATGTTGCGTTAGTGCTGTCGATTGACTGCGCAGATGCTCCTGTACGTGCAGACTGAGATCTAGTTACAGAACTCACCTGTCAAAAAGGGATGTTTTAACATTATTTCTCCACAATTCTGCTTCCTATAATTTGTATGATCCAGCTGGATGAACTCAAATCACTCATTTTTTGTTTTTTTCTACTGATGCCATTACAACCTTTTATGTGTTTTGCTGGCAGTGGTCAGAGTCCAAGTTTTCAAGTCTCAGAAGCTGCTAAATGTCATAGAAGAGCCGGTGTATTAGTCTTGTCACTGCTCTCCACCTCAGTATACCCTGTGGTAGACAGTCTCGCTCAGATGTTTGCTCTATTTTTCTGTTGAAATGGGTGGGGGTTGGGGGATTGCATTTAACTGTGTGCTGAGTTTGTGGCACTCTGGATTAGCTAAATAAAAGAACTGAAGAAAACAGGGTTTGGAGATGAAAACAATGTTGTGTTTCTAAACTGTTAATAAAGTCTTTTTGTTTTTACTTTGACACTTTGTTGTGTATAAAGATGTTTACTTAAGTTACTTTGGTTCTGGTGCAATGAAGCAAACAGTCCATGGTCAAGTATTTGTGCCTTGACACTGTTCTTGCCAAGACGCCCTGACTTTGCTTTCAACAGAGCAAGCTGAGAGGTAAATTACCTTGTCGGTTGTTAAGCAATTACTACTCATTTTTATGCATTTGTCATTTCTCTGTGGTTTATGTTGCTCCTAAAAATAATTTGAAGAAGAATATAAACTTTTTTCCAAACTCTGAAAAACCTGATATATTATAAAGGGAAAAAAATTTCATGTTTAAGATTTGTTGCAAAGCTATGACATAAAAAAAACAAATCAAGCCATTTTACATTTACCCACTTCTGTCCTGATAGTTGACTTTTTTGCATGCAGTTTTAATTTGTTAAAATTCATTCTCAGTTTTCACTAATATTTGTCAGACATGCTAGCTGAAGGTTCATATGGCATACTCTGGTATAGAATATTTTAGTGCTGGCTAACTTGGAAGCTTGAATCGAGGTTTCCAAATGAATTGGCAAATGTCTGTCATCTTATTTTATGACATCATGACTCCCCTCTCCTCTGTTATTAAAAACAAACCAAAAAAAACCCAAACAGAGGTAGCAGATGACTGTACACAGACAGATGTTCCTTTCTCAGACAGTGCTAACTTCAGCGTTCAGTTGCCGGAAACAGAAATACAAAAAACTGCATAATCACTCTAACAATTAAGCTACACGTGCATGTAACATGAGCAATAAAGTTAATTTCCTTCTACATTAGGCCATACCCATGACCTTATCATAACCCCACCAATATAAGTACATAAATGTTGTTGGATACACTTTATTTGGATAGTCCGCTTACAGATAGTTTATAGAGTGCTTTGTAACATTTCAACAACATATCAGCTGGTTAACTGTTTATTGAATATTTGTATATACATTGTTGAACATGCTCACAGAGTCATGAAATGGTTAACTTCGTATGGTTAGGCTTACAGTCAGGGTTTTGTGAAACAGTTACACTGTTGAATGTCAACTGATGTTGATAAATCACAACATAAAATAAAAGTAATTCACAGTATAAAAATACTGGAAACACTTAGGTATTTCTAACATTTCAACAACATATCAGTTTGTTAACTGTTGAGTATTTATACATACATGTTGAATATTAGTCAAACATGTTCAACAAAGATTCATGATATGGTTAACTAAGTATGGTTAGGGTTACAGTAGGTTTAAGCGAAACAGTTGAATGTGTTGAATGTCAACTGAAATTTAGCATGGAGGTCGTGTGTGTGTGTGTGTGAAGGTATTTGTTTATGTTCATGCCAGTTGACTAAAAGGGGCATGGTAATGGGAGTGGCCCATAACAAAAAATTGACATAGCCCTAGAGGAACAGTAGCCTGTTTAGTACAAAGTTTAGTTCATAGCTTATCTGCCACTCCACAGGGTCACCAGATACTCATGGGTCATGAAATAAGTGAAGCAACATAATGCAAAAAAATTGTTTTTTTTGGATTTGGTGACCCTGCAATTCCTCAACGCAAATCATTATGAATAACATCTGAATAAATGTGAACACCTTGCACTTACGTTCAAGGGCTTTTCATACAGCACATCCTTAGTACTGACAAAGACTTTACCTGACTTGTAAGCCAGATCACCACTTGTGTGTCCAAGAATTGGACTGCTAGATTAGTACTTTACTAGGCTTCACAGAGCCTGCATTTCATGGGTAGTAAATTCACTGCATTGAAGGAATAAAAGAGACCCTTAAATGTTTGTATTATTTAAAGTATGAAACAAGCTGACAAAAAAAAAGTAATACTTTTATTAAAAATATCAGTGAAAAGTACAGTGTCGTAGTTTTGTTACATCTTCTAAAAGGATTATAAGAATCACCATAAAAAATTCCCCCCAAATTATAAACATACTTTTTATTTCAAACACCTTCATAAACGTAGAAAAACAAGAACTTTTAAAAGTATAGTATATGTATAGATATAAAAGGTTTTTTTTTTTTTTTTTTTTTGCTTTTTTTGTTTGTTAAAAAAATAAAAGAAACTGAATGCAAGCTTTATTCAAAACTACCCAACCACCACTACCCAGTGTCAGTGTAAAAAGAATTCAAAATTCTGAAGCAGTATGCAAGGCTATAATGCATAGTTATGAGTGCATTATAGCTAGCTATAGTTGGCAGGAGAGGATTAATTTGATATCACTACAGCATATCCTGCTTATATTCTTCTTCCAGACCAAAGCATTTTACACAATAATAATGCAAAGACTTAAGTCAAAGACTTAAGCTCTTACTCATTTATCTCAGTGTCCACTGGTTATGGCGAACAAATAATAAATGAAACAGCACACAATTCTTTTCAGAATGTCTGACCATCTGTCACTCCTGTGGGTCCAGAATTGTCTTGTTGAAATTACTATTAGAGTAATACATCCGGTAAACAATGAAAGCTACTAGAGTAACACAGATGGCTCCGATGATGCCTGCTACGACTGAAACAGCCAGCATACTACTATTCATGTGAGTCTGCTGAGCACCTAGGAAGGAAAGACAGACCAAGGATCAGACCATATTGAAATTCCCAATTATCACCATTATTAAAGAGACATCTTTAAGAAACCTCAAACTGCAAAACAAGGTATATTATTACTCTCCATATTATGAACTTCCAAACCATGATGGGTTCAAAAACTCAGAGCCCAGAAAAGCAATTTTTATTTGCATTAAACACAAAGTGTGTGATATTTATGCACTAAAACGTCTAAAAATAACTATATCTCAAACCCACCACCAATAACCAATGATTTATTGTTTTGATTAAGAGACATTCAGTAACTCTTAATACAAACATTATCTTGTCCCTCTCAGTAATGGCAGGCCCTTCGCCCCACCTTGTCCATTTTAAACAGGTGTGCATGCCTTTGCTTTTAGATATTGATTCTGATATGCTAAACCCTTAAACCTGCAAAGACAGATTTTTATTTCTTTGTATTCTAATCATTCTAATCAAAAAATAGTTTTACAGTTGAAACAACAACAGCAGTATGGTGAACCTGTTAGCAAACTGTTGCATAATTGCAAATCCAGCAGTTACAGAGCACATGATCATTTAGTTTTAGTCTTTTTCCTATTTAGTGTTCTTTTATCTCTCTTTTTGATCTCTACTACTGTAACCTAATAGGGAAATATGACATCAGTGATATCACACTGACAGCTAAATGCTTCACTATAATCAAGTTATTTTCAAACTGTGTCTGTGCTGAGCAAGTGGTGTACAGGGGCTCGTTTCACAAAGCAGGTTTAGTGAAAACTGTTGACTGTCTGTTGACTCTGAAATGAGGGAACCTCTAAATTCTCCATTTCATAAAGCTAAGAGGGAGCTAAGTCAAACCTGAGAAAGAGGAGTAACTCCAGTCCGTTTCACGATGAGATGTAACTTAAGCTCAGAGTCATTTGCTATGGCAACTGACTCTGTCAACCAAACCTGCTCGGTGGCAGGTTTTCTTGAACAAACCTCGAGTTTCTCTCTGTCTCTGTCTGTTTTATTTCCTCATTCATTCATTCATTCAGTCGGTATATCACGCACATTTTAGCAGTTTTACTGACTGACAAAAAAATGTCAGTTGGTTTATATAGTCTGTTAGTCAAACTAAAAAACTATACTTTTTTAAAAACACACTTCCATGTTGAACATGCGTGTCCTTTTGTCAAGGATTTTATAGGTAAAGAGGCCACAATACTGCGCAGGGATTAAGACATGTTGATGTTTCATCATTTCCAGGTTACGACCTACTGCTGTATCATTTTTCTTTGCAGTCTTTTATATATCTGCATAATCTTATTTTTTATCTCATCATCAACATTGCTCAAATGTTAATTTATTTAGACTTAATTAAAGGAGGTGAGAGGACATGTGAAAAAAATATTAGTCTATGTTGGGCATAAAGCTGCATATTGAAATAGCCACTGACTGATTTTTTTTAAATTAATAAATATGATTTAAGTGAGGCATCACCATGAGCCTGTCACGCCTGAGCCTTAATTGTTTAAATTCTGTTTTTATATTTCATTTGAGCTGCTTCTAAGTTCACTTTTCACCTGCGGGATACCCTACATGAAAATTAACTTGAGGTTCAATACGATTCCACCAGTTTTCACCTGTAATGTTAGCCTACAGTGTGATAAAATATTAAATAAACAGACTACGCTGCAGCGGTGTTACTTTTTTTTTTCTTTAAATCCCTAAAAATATGTTCATACTCACCGTTTGTGCTCATGTGGACTTCAAAATCCTCAGGAGAAAGGTAGGCGGAATTTTTTTTTTTTTTTGACAACTGTTGCCATGGTGAATCACAGTATTGGTGCTCCATTAATGTCAGCTTTTTATAGTTGTGGTGCACGTGCGTAACTCAGAATGAACTTACTCTGGGTTAAAACTCAAATCAGCTTTTCTGGAACCGGAAACTCAAAGTTTCAGGGTAAATCAACTCAGAGTTCGGGGTTAGACTCAGAGTTTGTTGAATCTCCTTTGTGAAACGGGCCCCTGGTGTAAAGCCAGGAGGAGCTGCAGATTCAGTTGAGCTCCTCCGTTCTCACCTTTATGCTTAAGGCACAGGTACACTCTCTCAAAACTGCTGCTTGGATGGTTAAAAAACTTCAGAAGACGTATCCTCCACACCTTTTTGACATCAGAAGTAGGGGGACCTAGGTGTAACATCTGACATTCACACCTGTTTCATACATAGATTTACCAACTGTACCAATGTGAGAAAGGGTTTTGAAATTCTCAAGCTCTCCTTTCAGCTGTAGCGCAAATATTCCTCTCGTTTAAGAGAACAACTGAGTTCAACCTCATCACCACCCTCTTTAAAATTTGGAAAAAATACCATTACCTACATTACACTTAAAACTTATTTTTATAGCCTATGTGTATATGACCTGAGGGGTATACTACGAAGTGAGCTCAACATAGTGAGGCTTTCTTTGTGAGGGCCGGCTCGACAAAACCTAAAGCCCCAATCAGAGATAATGAGTACCACGATGGTGGTTATCAACTTGCTATGTCAAGCCACGTTCTCCTGATTAGACTCTGTGCACGTTCCCATAAAGAGGGGCGGTAGATCGTCAGTTGACTCTTCCGGTAAAAATTGATCGCTGTCACACTGCATATTTCAGTCAGGAGGAGCAAATCATAATCACAGAGGCATATGAGAAGTACAAAAAAATCATAACGGCTAAAAGCAACACTGTTGTTGCCAACACGGCCAGAGAGGATTGCTGGCAAAAACTTGCTGAACATGTAAATTCGTAAGTTAATATAGGTTTATATATTTATTTCACCACTCCTATGAAAATTTAGATGTGTGAAAAATAAAAAACATAGATAGATAGATAGATAGATAGATAGATAGATAGATAGATAGAAAAATGATTCCACATGCAAATGAAATCACCCTTTCAGAGATAGATTTAATTGATATAAAATTGACAATGAACTATTAATTTATGATACCTGCTCAGATTTTCACCAACTGAATGCATGTAGGTTCCCATGGCAAAAAAGCACAACGCAATGCAGACAGTTTGTGTTACTGTCAGTGCATGGCTTTGTCTTGTGGCATTAGTAACATACGCATCCACGAGTTTGCATGTGTAATGTATTCCCTTAGCTGAGAATCTGTAGCGCTCGAGAAAGCGAGAAAATCGTCAGAAAATGCCAGCAGATCACTCTGACCCCTGAATACTCTCTCTCTCCTTAGAGAGCCTCTCACAATTCTTTCTCCTAAATTGAATGAGTTAGGCAAAAAAAGGTGACGCCATGTCCAAAAAGGTTTATTTGTGAAAGACGGGCTCTTTTTATAGCTGATTTCAAGCAGAAACTCTGAACATAACATGGTCCGGACCAGGTTATGCATTTAGCATCCGTTACCGTGGTGATCTAGCCAGGTTAAAAGAGAGCCACCTTCGTGACACCGAAAACCCTGGCCTTAGACTCAACATAGCCCTCTAATCTCGCTGTGTAGTATACCCCTCAGGGAAACACTGTTTACAATGTTCTTGTGATCTGTTTTGTTTAATATAAATACAGAAATACAGGGAATCAGCCAATGTTGGCAGAGTATGCATACCTCCAGGTGCCATCAGATAGCCTGCAAGAAAATGAGAGAAACCCTTTGTTCATTCATGATCAAAAGAAACTTCTAACCGACTCATGCAGGCTAGAATGTGACAGCTATGATTCAGCTAATGTATAACTGTGTCTTAATTACTTGATAACCTCAGACTTGTGAGGTGTCAACTTATTGAAACCAGTCATGTTCTCACCTTTATCTAGGCGGATATGGATGGGGCCTGAGCTGATGGTGGCAGTGTCACTCACTGTGGTGTCTAGGTTGTCGGTGCTGCGGCGCCTCCTTGAGTTGGTGCTGGCGGTGCAATTCTGCAGGCAAATAGCTTGATTGTCATTTTGATTAGTTCTCTGTGGACAGTTTTTGGACATTTTGGACACTTTTGGGGCAAAAATAAAGTATACTAGGCTGTTAAAGTGTAATAAGATTAGTTAGGAAGTAGCAATAAAAATTAGGATTTTGGTTCTCCTTACTCCTTCCCATTTTCCTAGTCAGCTTCTCATTGATACACTAGAACTACTGTAGGTTAAAAATCTGTCCAGATCCATAACATAATATCATTTGTGCAGCCCAGTATTCTAAGCAACTACATCCATACTGGCCGATGTAGAAGATCATGATTTTCATCCAAGGCAGACATTCTCTTCCATTGGATTGGTTGAGATAGCTTGTCCTATATGAAGTTAGACAGAATGTATGGAGGTCAAGGTGTGTATGTCTGACAGGAGACCTGGAGTTTGCATCCCTTGTAAACCATAACCACAATCTCTTCTTAAAGGTCCTGTAGACAACTTCAAACCATCACCATGGGGAATCTTGATCACTGACAACCAATGTTGTTATGGTATTGCCTTTGGCCATCTTAGACAGAGGTAAATGAAAGGGCCATTTAGGACCCCAATTTTTTTTAAACAAATAATTTACAATGATGAGATTTTCTTGGGGAAAGTAATTCTTTTATTTGGCACTTTTCTAAAAACTCTGTGGGTGTAGTATTTTTTAAAAATTGTCTTCATATACATGTTATTAATACATTTCTATTAACTTTAACCATACTGTCGCTGCCATGTGTAGATACTGTTTAAAGCTGGAATTAAATCAAATGAAAGCAGAGTTTTACAGAAAAATTGTTCAATATCAAAGTTCTTGTTTGGTGACAGGCATGCTTTTGTGATGTGTGCACAATCTGACCTGAATGAGGTTGGGGCAGAAGGAGTTGACACAAAGCCTGGTGGCACAGTGGACATAATATGTGGAGAGACTTGTTGCTGTGTTTTGGAGAAAGCGAAAAGCCTCGAAGGAGAAGCGGGCTTCCTGCTGCTGTCCGTTGACTCCCATTACCGTCTGGCCATCCCGGTTACACCTTGTAGGGGACAAACGGAATTTTTTTTCATGTTGTGTGTTTTCTCCCAGGTTTCAGTCTAGCTAGAGCCTTGTTGAAGGTACATCTGTGACATACACAGACTACCACAAACCCCTTCTTATGCATATTCTACATCTTATGCATATTGACATTGGGACACCTCAACTAAATAACACCTGAGTCAGCTCAGTTCACCAATGGATACAGCTAAATCCTCACAGAAAAGCTAAAAAGTGCAACTTTATATTAGCTTTGCTTCATTAGGCTTTGAATATTTCTCTAAAACTGATGTTCAGTCAAGTTGTTTCGTTTTTCATCTTTGCTAGCTAACAACCCACCCGACAAAGAGATCGTGGTATGTGGTGTTCATGGGGAAAGGTGAGGATGTGGCGTAACATCGGTCCAGGAGCACGTTGAATCTGCAAGGAGTAGTTTTGGTATCAGCACAAATCTATAAAGTCAGTCATATTTTCTCTTCTACTGGTGAGATTATATTTAAAAGGACTAAATAAGTGTTGCTGTAGATGTTAGCACAATGAAATGTACTTACAGTATCTAAACTTTTTATTAGGTATTTTATTAGGTGTGTGTATCCCTGGACTGACACCAAAGAGAGGCCTAATTTTTTGCCTGGTATTAGCTATTGAAGGAACAGTATGCTCTTTAAGAAAATGCTTGTCATGTTTAGAATAAACATTCATACAATCATTATACTTGAGCTGCTAAAACTTGTGTAAAGTACCTGCTAGTGAGGTTGGAGGCCTTAACTTCTACAAAGATCCTAGTCTTAAGCTCCAGGCCTCCTGAAGGGATCTTCAGCATGGAAGAGTAGCTGTTGTCCTTAAGGCCCAATAACAGAAGAGGGAAATTGATGCTGTTTAGACAGGTTGCTTTTATGTCAACTATCATTTTAAAAGTGCTAAATCCCTCACCAGTGGAAAGTGGGGTGTTGTCTGGGTGTTGTGATGCAGAGCTGTATTTTTATTGGATTAGCTTTTATGTAGGGATTTTCATCATAAGACAGTTCAAAAAGAGACAGATGAGAAGAATTTAATTAGTAGCAAGATTCTAGTTTTAATCCAGCAAGTCATTGCATAAATCAAAAGGACCTCAACTTAGTTTCCCAGTCTTAAAATAATAAGAATGACAAAATAAAGAAAATCCTAAAAATAAGCATTAATTTTTATCATCATTGCATGGCCTGAAATTGTAGGTGAATCTGAGAGCCAAGGTTAGGTAAATTTTTTTGTAAATTTAAGAATTTATTCAGAGCCAAAACACAGTAAAGAGAATCTCGTTTCGGTGAAAGATTTAGACTTGCAGAGCCAAAACACAGTAAAGAGAATCTCGTTTCGGTGAAAGATTTAGACTTGCAGAGCCAAAACACAGTAAAGAGA
>JAPQLA010000006.1:2471053-2488207 GCA_029822935.1 Naso vlamingii | reverse complement strand
AGATATATATATATATATATATATATATATATATATATATATATATATATATATATATCTTGAAGTAGAACTAATAGCAATATGCAGTCAAAAAAAAATCCACAGGAGACTACAAAGCCCCCTAAATATCTGCAAGAACTAAGCAAGTCATCCTGAAGACATTACATAACCAAAGTGTTGTTGAATTGTTTCAGCCATTTTTATGCAAGAACATCGAAAAAGACCATGTTATGAATTCTGCTCCACTAAGGGGATGTTTTGTTCTCACATCCACTGACTTCTGCCAGGGGCTACAACTTTTTGTTAAGAAATTAGGTCTCCGGCACACCATCTCACTCTTGGAGAGAAAGACACACCCTGTCAGACAAAACCTCTGATAACTGTCACCTAGACTGCAAACTCCACAAATCCCCTCCAGGACTTCTTAGACCTGTTCCAAACAATGAAGCTGAGATGAACTGACACAGAGCTTAGCATGAAGTAGATGTCCATTCTGTCCCTTTTCCCTTTCAGCAGCCATATGTCTATCTGAGTGGGTTACTAGTCACATTAATCCCCAAGATCTTCTTGTCTTAACCCTGAGTGCTAAAGCTTAAGGTGGACATAATGTTGGCACAGCTATAATGTATAGATGTTTCGATGTAATTCCTCTCTCATGCCTCCTTTTTGGCTCTTAGACTTTTAGCAGCTTCTGCACCTTAATTACTCAGTGTGTGGTTTTACTAATGAAGAACATCGTTACTGACAAATGCAAATGTTTGTTTTACAACATTTGATCCATTTTTGAAAAGCTGCATTATTTTCATTTGGTCCAGAAGTAGAATGAATAATGTTAAAAATGCTCATTCTTCAGCAAATACTTAAAGCAACACTATTGAACTCAGACCCATGGTGACCCATGGCTTCGAAAAACAAAATTTAATGATGCACCTTAATACGTTGCACAAAACAGCAAGTAAAATCTGGTCATATTTTACAGAGAAAATTTCCTCTGGTTTTCCCTCTGATGTTCTGTGACTGCTCTGCCTCAACTCTGTGATTCATGGAGGTTCCTGGGAGCAACAGGAACCTCCAACAGCTACCCGCTCCAGGTAGCTGAATAAAAGGCTGGAGACAGACAGAGCAGTCGTAGGACAAAAGAGGGAAAACCAGTGGACATTTTCTCCATAAAATATGACCTAGTTGTACCAAAATTGCTGTTTTGTGCAACACATTAACATGTATCATTTAGTTCTGTTTTTTGAAGCCACAGGTCAAGGTTACATAGTGTTGCTTTAAATCTGACTCAGTATGCAGTAAATTAAGATTGTATTCCCTGGCTAACATTCTCTCTCTTTGGTTTCTTCTTCCATCAACTAAGAGCACAACAACATTAATATCCACTTAATTCCTGATTCAAGCTGCTCTACAATATATCACAAATAAATTGGCTTTTTTGTTGAATATATTATCCATCCATTAATGTTACGCATATCTTTAATCATATTGCCAATACTGATTTAGTATATTAAACATTTTGCATCCAATGACTGCTTCATTATAGTTGTTGTGCATATGATAAACCTATTGAATGGTCATAGTTCGAATAAATAGTCAATGAGCTGAACATCAAACCTGCTGTTTTGGTAGGCAGGCTGATTTTAATTTTAATTTTTAAGTATAAAGGGATTAGCAAAAAAAACAACAACAAAAAAACACAGTCTTTGTTATGTTTTACAGAGCTAACATTTTTGTAATCTGCACTTTGATGCCTTGAGTCTTCATGGCAACACTACCTTCCTTGTATTTTGTTACACACAAACACAACTTACAGTGATCGACCATCATGTGACACAAACATGTTGAGTTGTTTGCTGACGAAAGTAATAAATGGCTTTTACTCAACTACTTAAATAAAATCTTAAGGGACTGTATTTAAATATTTCCAAATAACATTGTAGTTTTATTTCACTACATTTCAGAGGGAAAAATTATACTGTATACTCAACTACATCAATCAAGACAGATACAGCTACTTTGTAGTTTAAGACTTAAAGTGTGAGAACTATAAAACTGAACAATTCACCCATAAGATATAGTGTAGCTCATATCAGTTTCTCCTTAAACATCTACATCAAAATGCATTTTACAGATAATTATTGTTCACATAAAATTTAAGACCGTGAGGGTACATTTGTTTTTATATACACTCCAAACAACTCTGACACGAAAGTTTGGTTTTCAGTTTAACAGGCAAACACTCAGGTTATGAGTACTTGCTCCACAATAACATCCACCTCCCATCATAATGTCTCACTATTTGATAAAAGAAAGTCAGTTTCACCCAGCTACTAAACTATACACAGTTAATAAGACACAGCTTTAATCTCACAATGTTCCTTTTGACAATAGGGTACATAGTTTAGTGTGTGGGCAGTTTTCTAAGGTGCAGGTGTACAAATTAGTACTACAGTGGTCAAAGCAGAGACTTGTACAGTTTGAAGAGCACCGACTTACATTGGTTCAGAATTTGTTAAGTTACTTGTTAAAAACGTTGTACAGGTCACAAAAAACAAACACAAAAATAAAGACCGAGTTAAAACAAAATGGCAGGCTACAGTTCCAATTAATCAAGACATTGTAAGGCCTGGGTTCAATTAGCATTCATTTTCTCCGAAAAACCGGCAATGGTGCAAAATCACAAACGTAGATTTGGTAAATAAACACTCAACACGGTGAAAGGGGTTTCCACATCATCTCGGTGGTGATTTGATGACCGTTGTCCCCCTCCTGTCGAGCCTGTGTCCGCCTTTATTTGGAACTGGTGTACTTGGTCACGGCCTTGGTGCCCTCGGACACGGCGTGCTTTGCCAGCTCACCGGGGAGCAGAAGGCGGACGGCGGTCTGGATCTCCCTGGAGGTGATGGTGGATCTCTTGTTGTAGTGCGCCAGACGCGACGCTTCCCCGGCGATGCGCTCGAAGATGTCGTTCACAAACGAGTTCATGATGCCCATGGCCTTGGAGGAGATCCCCGTGTCTGGATGCACCTGCTTCAGCACCTTGTACACATAGATAGCGTAGCTTTCTTTTCTGCTCTTGCGACGCTTTTTATCTCCTTTCTTCTGGGTTTTGGTTACGGCCTTTTTGGAGCCCTTCTTGGGCGCAGGGGCTGATTTTGCAGGATCAGGCATTTTGTCGTTTGTATAGCCGTCACTTTAGCCACAGGAAGGGCCTCAGTTCAGATACCGCCCCCTTCTTCAGTCCCCTATTTATAAGATGCCTGTGCAAATGAAGATGTGCCATTCCTCTTCTGTGATTGGAGCATCCGTCACCAGAGGCTCGTCGTTTCCCGAAGAGGAACTGCTTCATTGGCTCGTTCATTTCAGTTTTACTTAACCAATCGGAGAAGCCTTTGCGGTTTATATTTCTCACTCACATGCATTACGTAACGGTCCAGGCACCTCCATCCACCGTTCGAGGGAGCTTCATCTGAATCAAAAAGCAAATTCTAACAAACATGTCTGGCAGAGGGAAAACCGGAGGCAAAGCCCGAGCAAAGGCTAAGTCTCGCTCCTCTCGGGCAGGACTGCAATTCCCGGTGGGTCGTGTGCACAGGCTACTGCGCAAGGGCAACTATGCGGAGCGTGTCGGCGCCGGGGCTCCGGTTTATCTGGCAGCCGTGCTTGAGTATCTGACCGCTGAGATCCTGGAGCTGGCAGGCAACGCAGCCAGGGACAACAAGAAGACCAGGATCATACCCAGGCACCTCCAGCTGGCCGTGCGCAACGACGAGGAGCTCAACAAGCTTCTGGGAGGTGTCACCATTGCTCAGGGAGGAGTGCTGCCCAACATCCAGGCTGTCCTGCTTCCCAAGAAGACGGAGAAACCGGCTAAGAGCAAGTAAAAGACTCCTCGCGGGCCCAGAGTCCGTCGGGACAAAGGGCTCACCTCGGAGCCAACCACTTTTTCATATCAGTGTTCGTTTTTTAGATAAAAAAGAAAACAAAACAAAATCTTTCAAAGAAGGGACAGTGTTCGGTGTTGCTGTTTCTAACGAAAACGTGCACTCGCTTCTCACTATTCATAAACTGCTCAGTCGCCACTGTTGTGTTGTTGGCTCTGGAAAATGGAGGCGCAATGGAGGCACGGGATGAAGGCCGTGGAAAAAAATCCGTTCTCAATGTGGACCAATTCTGAGGGAGGGGTTGTTTTTAGTTTCGCAGTGCTGCTACAAAACGTGCAAATTGTTGTATTGTTTGTCATGTTGTTTCAATAAATGTCCTGTAGCCTTTTGGCAAAGGGCAAATACATTCAGTCTTTAGGTTTATTTATTTTTTCATCCGGGACTTCGCCCTTGGTCTTTGTGAGAGAACAAACGGCACATGAGCATTTGCATAGGCCTAAGGTTTTCCTGGGAAGTCGTGGTGTCGTTAATGCATATTTTGCTATGACCGCAACTTATTGCATATTATAAATGATAAATAATTAAGTTCAAGGTGTTAACTTTGTCACAGCGCATTCTCTTCTCTCATATTAATGTAACTCAATGTTTTGCTGTAGAATTGTGCTTTAGATTCAGGATGGTTGTTAAAACTCACCCACATGATCATCCAATTATTTGCCACTGTTGGTGTTTAGAGCACTGTAGAAAATTGTTACAATTAGTTCTGACAATATCTAAATGGTAGATTCTGTAGTTGAGGGTACATTTATTTACCCTTTTCCCCCCATAAAATTATATTTTGCACTAATTTACATTATGTTCCATTATTTTTATCCTGGAGCTGAGACAATAATGAGGTAGTAAATGTTGGGCCAATTATGACTTGAAAAGCAAATCCGGGCATCATTTCTCTCATTCTTTCAACTTTGTGCTTGGTTACACTGGCCACAAATTAAAGAATCCTTGTTTTGTGAGTGGTAGGCCCATAACTCTCTGACAAGTAGCCTAACATTTTTATTTACCTGAAACATCTCTTTGGCCTGAGGATGATTACTGGTGGTTTGATGTTCTCAACACTGCTACTTTCAACACATTCCACCTTTGAAATATTTAAAAGAAATTGAAATTCATGCACTAGCAGATGATGATTCAGATGCTGAGGCTTTAAAGTTTATTGCCTTTCAGTGGTCACCACAGAAGCTATTCAAGGATGTTATTATGCAGTCAAAAAAACAAACAAAAAAATAGAAGAAGTACTCAATGGCATCTGCACTTTACTACTTTACTGACCTCCTTTCTGCCTCTAGGCTTGTCAGAATGCAGGGACAGCCTGAGCACACTGCCCCAGGAGCTGCTGGGCGCTCATTCAACATTCTACTCCTTGCCGCTGTATAGCTTTAAGTCATTCTCTGCTGACTTTACCACAAAAACACTAATTTTTATATTTACCAATTTTATCGAATAAAGTTAACCATAAATTCAATTGGTAACACTTTACTTAAAGCATGCATCTTTAATGCATTATGAACATACTTATAATGCATTACAATGCGCCTATAGTGCTTTATAATCATAGTTATAAGCAGGGTTAGGGTTAATAATGCATTCTATGTTCATAATATGTTATAATGCATTAAAGAGGCAGGTTTCATTGAAAGTGTTATTGAGGAAAAAAAAGGAAATATAAATAATTGTTCAAAAAATACAACCAAAACATAACATTTCAAAGTTATTATTTCTTTATTATTTTTTAACAGTGCATCTGGTGTATATTAATACAAGTTACAATAGCCAAATGTTTTAATACAGTGATCTTATTTATTTCAAAGTACAGTATGCCTAGAATCTCCATAACCTTCAAAAGAACCTCAAAAACATGTAATCCTGCAGTCAATCATTATACATATATCATTACTAATGTTAAATAATCCAGTTTATAGTTTTAAATTCCCAATATGTCAAAGTTAACTTTAAGTTTACTGGATAATGATGTGCTTGTTAAATGAGCACAAAGAAGTGTAAAATATTAGAAACATCACCTGTCAAGATACATGTGTTAGTTGTAAGTTACTGTTCTGGGTTCAAACTTGACATAGAATGCACAGGTGGTGTGTTCTTCACGATCTTCATATGTTCACACTGCAAACGTAAGTTGTCATCATGGCTCAAACTTTATGTACTATGTCTCTGGGAATGTTGGTGCTTGTTTAATATTCAGAGAGATGGAGGTGCCAGACACTGTGGTAAGTCAACTTCCTCAGTGTTCCTCACTTCCTCCTTTGGTCAGAGGATTCTCCACTGGTAGGTGCACCACCGGCACAAGGAATCCCACCTGGCATTCCACTGGGCATCCCACCAGCACTCTGGTGAAACTGACTAATGATGGGGTTACACTCTTTAGGGTTTTCTGTTGTATTTCCTGTTGCTGGTGTTCATCTTCCGTCTCTGCAGTAGAGTACAAAGAAATCATGTATTTTCATATTTAGTAGGACTTACGTGACACCTTAAATATTTAGTCCAAAGTATGCTATTTTTGCAACACAGATGGGAATAATGTAAAGCCCCACAAAATACTAGTTGCTACACAAGAAATCACCATTCTCTGATGTCATGAATTACATATCCATTTGGTTTACTGGATGTGTAAAGCTGCTAAATCCTAGACCCGTTTAAATTTGAAATTAGTTTTTACTTACTAGTACACAGCTCACACGTAAAAACATCTTAGTAAATCATCACTGTTAACTGTGGCCTTATCCTGCCTAAAATTCAGGTAATTTTCATATTGAGACAGGACAATGACTTAATATTTAAAGCAGACATATTTGTTTGCATGTACAGACCCCCTGACTTTACCAAGAAGTTATCTCTAAATTCAATTAGCAGGTAAGAATAGAAATGCTATGTCAGTGGAGTCACAGTAAAGTTTAAACATCATGTTGTTCATATTCCCAATGTTGGTTTAATTAGCACCAGTTCTGATCTGGTTCTTGTCCAGCCTGCTAATAACCTTGTTGCATTTGTCCAAAATCCTCTGCTTGTTGTCATCACTGCTCTTGCCCACAAGTTTTTCATCCTCCACGGTTGACTGGTTAAAAGCATATGACTCCAGGCCATTCTTAGCAGACACCTTGTCACGTTGGACGTCATCTTCAGTCTTGTACTTCTCAGCTTCCTGAATCATACATACAACGTCCTCCTTACTTAAATGACCTGTTATGAAACAGGCAAGATTAGCATTTAATCATACACAGAGCTGCGATGTAACAAAGTTCAAATACTTTGTTACTGTACTTAAGTAGATTTTTCTGGTATCTGTGCTTGAGTATTTATTCTTCTGACAACTTTTTACTTTTCCTCCCTACATTTGAATACAAATATCTGAACTTTCTACTCCTTACATTTTCCAAACAGGCTTGTTACTTCAGTTTGATTGCTTCTGTCTTTTTGGCTGTGCTCAGTAGGGCTGCACAGTTTATCAAAATTTAATTGAAATCGCCATATGACTTACTGCAATTTTTGAATTGCAGGGAGGTGCATATTTGTTATGGATGAAAAATGTCTCAAAATACCATTTAATTCGAATGTTGCTGTGCTGCAGAGGCATCCTGGCCTACACATCATATTCTATAGATGTAAGAAAACATCTTTGTTTGGTACAAATTCCTGCAAAAATCACAACATAATCATTTTGATATATTTATCGACAAAAAAGAGAATATTGATGTAAAAATGATCATTCCTTCTAGTATCGCAAATCATATCGCAATTGCAATATCACTGCAAATAATCGCAATTAGGTATTTTTTCTAAACCATGCAGCTCAGGACGCTTTACCAACCCAAAATGTTGCTCTTTGACATTCTTGAGACTCAACAATCAAGTAATTTTCTGGTGTGTTCAGGAACAGCTAAGACAAAATCTACTAATTCAACCTTCTGTTTAATAGTCTTTGCATTATATTTATTTGACCCGCGGTTCAGTTAGCTTTGCACAGAAATGGGTGGTGATAATGTCCTTCAGAGAAACTTTTCACTTTTACATACAAAGTACATTTCAGAACCTGTACTTTATTACTTTTACTTTAGTAAAGAAGTTGAGTCAGTACTTCTACTTTTACCAGGGTCGTTCTTTTACACAAGTATCTGTTCTTCTGCTTAAGTAAAGAATGTGTGTACTTCTGCCACCTCTGATCATACGTTGTTTGGGTAGCACTACAGCTGTATTTGAGTTATGCAGCATTATTATCCTTTTTTCTTCCCTTGTCATTGGTGATAGCTATCTTGTTTTCCTTGCCAGTGCTCTTGTCTACAGCAGAGACATTAAGGATTCCATTGGCATTAATATCAAACATCACCTTGATCCAGCAAACACCTCGAGGAGCAGGAGGGATGTCTGTAAGTTTAAACTTGCCCAGTAGGTTGGTTTTCTCGTAAAACTGTTTGTTATACAGTATATGATGCTACTTTGGTCAGTCATTACAGACGTCACAGAAATGCACTGGGTGATGATCTAATATCTAGAACTAAATCAATTTGAACTGTAAACTGCACCAGTAACTGAATTCCATCCACCAGTGTCCTCACCTGGATAAGCGCACCAGGCTGGTTGTCATAGGTGCTGAAGGTCGTGCACAGACAACTGACAGCTCTCTTGTTGTCGCTGATATCACTCCTGCACCTGTGCTTTAACTCTGCAATGAAGTCGTTGACCATGCGGTTTTTGAAATCTTCCCCAGCAAGATAAGTATCTCCAGCAGTGTTCCTGACCTCAAAGATACTATCCTCAGTGGCCAAGATGGACACATCAAAGGTGCCACCACCAAGATCAAAGATGGGAACATTCCTTTCAGACCCCACCTGAAATGTAAGAGCTAGTACACAGTTGTATAGATTTGGATTGACATACTGTAAATCATGGTACATTTACTAAACCTAAAGCTCATCTCCGTGTTCAAGCCATAAGCAATAGCTGCTGCAGTGGGCTCACTAATTATTTTTAACACATTTAGACCAGGGTTGGTTCCAGCATCCTTGGTTGCTTGATGTTGGGAGTCATTGAAGTATGCAGATACTGTGATAACAGCATTTGACACAGACTGAAAAAAATGAAGAAGAGTTTACAGTAAATTGTGGCAGGACTAGGCGATTGCTCAACATGTTATTATTTTGTAAACTTATCTTCCATGGGCTTCAGCAATTTCTTCTATCTTTGTCAGCACCGTGGAGATGTATTCAACCTTCACTTCAGGTCATCCACTATCACTGATTATATCGAATGGCCAGTGCCTCATGTCAGACTGAATAACTGGGTCCTCAAATCATTTACCGATCAAACGTTTAGCATCTGCAATCCCGATAAAAAATTTGAAGATGTGTTTGTTTTGATGTTTGATACTAGTTAATTTACATCTTTACATCATATTAACATATGAAAATAATTAATGTTCTGGCAATTACAGCAAAAGATTATCATAATAAATTAATATTTCATAACATACAGTATATCACATCCTACCAAAGTGGCTCCTTTAAACATAATTGCTCTGATAAGGTAAAACAATTCATGGTTACTGTTCTACCAGCAGGGGGCAATGAAACCCAATGATCAGCGTGTTATAATATGCCAATCAAGCAGTTTTAGGTTTTGTTGTATCAATTATCATTATTATTACTAATCAATCATATACCACACACGATAAATTAAACAGACCCACCAAAAATTATAAATAACAAACATTGTCATTGTATGCCTTTTTTGTTATATAGCCTACTGTACCCTTATTTGGGCTTTTTATGCAGAAAAAGCCTTTCTTCAGACCTAACTGCGATTGTTTTGGTCACCTTTCAGGTCATGGTTAGTAAGGGTAGTAAGTAAGTAAGACAAAACAAACAAAAAACAAACCAAAAAACTAACAAAGAGTTCAATCAGCCTGAAGAAATCAATAACTTGATACTAAATGTTGATTTAGATATTGTTTTATTGATTCAAATATTTTATTTCCTCCGCTAAAAAGACAAGTACAGTTCGATTCTAAGGTTGAAGCTGCTTGTATAGCATAGAAACAGGGCCAAAGTTGTTTCTGCCTCACTTTACCAGCAGCAATCAAACAGGACACGGGAGACTCCACATTGGCCTTGAGGAGCTACGGTCGTTATTCACTACCAACGTAAAAGTCGGCACAGTTCATCGACAAAACTTTTTAAACTGCTACACTGACTGCTAAACGTCTGATCTCTGCCAACCGCTTCACACAAACAAAGCTGACCGGTCCCTCACCTCTGCTCCGCCTCACTGTCTTAAAGGAGCCACGCTACTCTTGCGACAATCGGCTACAAGCTCTATCATCAAAGAGTAAACTCCACAAGCAGCAGACGTGCCTGAAACTGACCTTTTTACAAAGCACAGTGAACGGAAGATAGACACACAGACACCGGACTTCTCTCTGCGGATTGATATGACAGGATGTGAACCTCCGGAGCCCAGAACGGCATCCCTAACAACGTTCTGCTATTCATAGCAACGGTCTGCTGGAAGTAGCAGACCTGAGAATGCCGTGATTGACCAATCAGAATCGAGTATTCAACAAAGCCATGTAAGAGAAAAGTGTGATATAATATAGTAGCCTAGTGTTAGCCATATATGAGATGTCAGAGGAAAGCAGCCACCTTAGATTGTAGAAACAAAATTTGTTCTGAACTAAGACCATGAGGAGAGTGGGCCAGGGAAACGGATGAAGCTAAAACATCCATTTATGAGTTTTTGGTCACATACAGCAATCAGGAAACCCTGCAAAATCTATTATGCATTTTAAATGTGTTTGCACAATAGGCTAGGTGATAAAATGTACTGTATACAGAGCAGGATTTTGCAGACTGCAGAACAGTGAGGGCCTTGGTACTAAAGAAGATTCTGCTGCATCATGCTTTAGCACTAGTCTGTTCAAACTGCTGAATCTTGGATCATCTAATCCTGGATCATCTTAGAGAGACAGGCACTCATACATGCCCCAGTTGCCTGTGACTGCAGGACAAAGTTGCTTTGCTGCAGTATTTAGCCAGTATGACATCTCTGCTCTGAGCTGCATAGATTGTAGAGAGTGACAGCCTAAGTAAAACATTGTTAAATTTTATGATTTTTGTAAGAAAAGATTGCTAAGATTGTATTACAGGCAGTAGGAAGATGAAGATGAACTAATTGCGTAGACGCTTTAAGTATCAAAATGAAAATCACAGGAATATTAAATTTAAAGAAATAAAGACACATAAACCAGTGGCGGCTGGTGAAAAATATTCTAGGTGGGGCTGTTTGTGCCAGTACGTTTCCCTGCCTATTCCAATAAAAGAATTCAAACCAACGGATACCAGTGGTCTCGAATCAGACAATAATTTAATTGCCTAGTAGAAATCAGCAGTTTCACAGATAATATTAATGAACCAGTTGCAGCTTTATAATGCTCCCTGCTCAGATAGAAAGTGCAAACACGTAGCTATTAATTATAATAGGGAATACATATTTACAGCTGGGGTATGATTAAAGTTAACTACACACAAATCAACAATTGGATCATAGGTAACAGTCTGTATAAATACTAGAGAGAGATAGAAAGATACATACATAAGGCCCTCAAAGAGAGGGTGGGACAGTGTAGGTGGTCACAGTACCAACATTCTTGCTGTGAACACAAAGTATGAGAAGAAAGAAGATTTTAACTTTTTATTCAGTATGAAACACAACAGCACAGTTCAGAACTGAGAGACAACAAAAAACACCATCAGTGGTTTAAAAAAAACCAAAACCTCCCAAAAACACAAGTTCTGAGTCAACAGCGCCATCATGTTTACACTCCACTGTAAACAGACTTAGTGTGACTCACACTGTAGTCCTGACATCCCCTCTGTCCAAAGGGAGAGAGTGACTTGTTGGGAACCTTGAAATATTTACAGGTACCTTACAATTATGTTCCCTAATAGAGATCATTATTTTAATGGTAAGTGAGCGTGTGTGAGAAAGAGTGAGATGGAGTGAGTGAGTGTGAGAGAGAGAGAGAGTGGCAGAGAGAAAGGGATAGTGCAGGTGTATGAAAGTGAGTTAGTGTGTGTGTGAGAGAGAGAGAGACAGAGAGAGAGCAAAAGACAGATGGTGTGTGTGTGATTCTAAAGTGAGTGAGTGTGAGAGAGAGATTGAGAGGGTGAGTGTGTGTATGTGTATGTGAGTGAGAGAGACAGAGGGGGGAGAAAGAGAGAAAGAGAGAGACTGAGAGATGGTGTGATGGTGTGAGATGTGAGTTAGTGTGAGAGTTTGATTTGTGTGTATGAGACAGGTACAGTAGATGGAGTGAGTGAGTGAAGGGAACGGAGAGCAACAACTGAAACAGAGCCAGTGCACCACTGCAACCCTTGAACCCATTTTCATAGATCAGGGACAGTTCTGTTTTAAGTCTGGCCTTGTCCAGTGCAGGATAGGTGTCCACTGTGGTTTCCAGTGCTGAATCTGGGAACTTCCTGCTGTGTTGTGGGAACAAGTCTCCTTGCAACAGAGTGGCGCTGATGAGATGCTTGGTGAAAGAGAACCTCTCCTTGGCATGGCTCATAATGGTGTCACATACCTATGAAATGATACATAATAAAAACAAAAAGTCAGTACACATAATAAACATCAGAATTAGGTTTTCACATCTCTCAGTTTAAACAATATATTCAGCATTTTGCTACCAGTTCTAATTGTGTGATAAGCAAGTATGGCTAACTGTAATTATTAATATCATAAATGGAATAAAATACATTTAATTTCTGCATTCTTCAGTAGATATGTAGTATTTATGACAATTCAGAATACAAAAATGTGTAGGTAATTTTCCAGGAATGGAAGACAAAAAAACACAAATACATAAACGTAAACAGAACTTCTGTTATAGCTACCTCTTTTGCCAAGTGGTGATGCGCTTCTTCTCCCAGGGCCCTCTGTTTCTTTGTGGGTGGCTCCTGTGCAGGTTCCCTGTACTCCTCATCCTCAACTAGAGAAGGAACGGAGTCCCTGATGCAAGACAGAAGTTTCACAAGTTACTGTCCACCCTGATTACAATTACTGTTTCAGAAACAAACTGGCTGGAGATATGAAATTAATCCAGAACTGTGTTAAAATAAGTACTGTCACCGTTAGGCCTAGTAGACTTTATCTAGATAATCACAAATGAATTCACTATTTTAACATGGTCCCAAAATGACAGATAAACAATTGTAAGCTATTTATGCGAGGTTCTATTGTGTGCATGTGGATTGAGGTTTTTATTGTTTAGGCTACATAAGCATTTTTTTCAACCAATATGCAAAATCATATAGTTTACCTAATAGCCTGTATGCTGTTCGTGAACCTCTGAGTGATTCCTGCGACGTAGACAGAGTCGATGTTTCTCTTCTGCAGCTGGTTAAACAGCATGTCTACATGTGGCATGATCTTGTGAGACAACGCCAGGAAAAAACAGAAAACTTCATCTTCCAGCATTCTCTCACATCCCCCGGCCTCTCTCTTCGTTGAGGAATCAAAGTCACCTCTGTTCCGGATGGTTTGAAAACACTTGACCAGGTCATCCTTGTGCTCGTAAACTGTTAACAGCACGACTGCGGAAGTTCCATCGCGTCGTTGAAGCACCGGGAAGTCGGTGCGCCACCACCTCATCAAGCACTGCGGTTCGCTTGAATGACTTGGAAAAAAATGCAGAAAAACCACCAAGATCGGAAAAGAAGTGGCCGATCTTCGGGATGTGGGATGCTGCCTGCTGCATGATGAGGTTCAACTGATGCGAGTAACAGTGAACGTAATAGGCAATCCCGTAGACATCTTGAACCTTACGCTGCACTCCACCTGTAGCCTTTCCAATAATGCGGTGGCGATCGTGTCAGCGGTCGCATTTGGAAGCTTGATGAACTCAAAAAAGCGCTCTTGGATGTAATTATGGCCATCTATGTACCGTAGCACAAACACAAGCTGACAATGTGTGGAGATATCGGTTGTCTCATCCGCCTGAATGGCAAGATAGTCTGCATTTTTCACTTCCTCTAGAATGTGATCTCTGAGAACTGACAGCATGCAGTCCAAAAGTTGTTTTTGCACGGTCTTCGAGGTGCCTTTAAAGACGGTGGCATTCTGAAGGTGCTCCTCCAACACACTGTCAATTGATGCCATGAGATCAACCAAACCCCGAAAAATCCCAGGATAGTCTGACGTTTCACTTTCATCGTGACCGCGCATGGCCAGTACAAAGGCACCACAAAATTTCACACAATCAATAAGTTTCGACAAAATATGGCGATTCCTATCCACCTCCTCGTTGTGCTTTCTTACCGCAATCCGGTGTCCCTCGTCGAGTTGTCTGGCTATGCTAATCCTGCCTAGCATGGCTAGTTTAACACAGTTGTCCATGTGAATCCTTGGACGCTCGTGTTTTTTGACCCGTTCAGACAGGTGCTTCAGGTCTGTCACTCCTGTCTGTGTCCACGAAAAATCATATGCATTGGTTTTAAAAAGAAGACACGGAAAACAAAACACAGCATTAATAAATCCACAGCGTTAGCCAAGCCCTGCGGTCAAACCAACTCCTGGAAAAACTCCGCTTGTATGACTTGTCTTTTCTCGTGCCTGTTGTGTTATGTTAAGTTCCGGCTTGTCTGGTCCTAGTTCTTTAACTTGAAGTTTTTCCGCCAACGTTCTCCTTTCAGGGACCTCACAGAATTTGAGGGTAACTGAAGCCCGGCAACTGCTTCGTCTCTCGTCGCCGCCATGATCATCTCTAAACTGCAACGATTTTAGCGCGCATTTGATACTGTATGGGCGATATTTTCAGAGCCCCAAGGCCAGAAAATTCGACGATGCTGATTGGCGAAAAATGTATCTTCTTGCCCTAGCAACAGCAAACAATTGGCTAGGTTGCCGCACTGCTGGGGCTGTGCGAACTAGAGCCCCAGTAAAGACAGGTGATAAGAGCCTGGCTATGTCATCTCCATCTCTGACTGTGAGAACAAAAAAGCTGTTAAAACACATAATCTATTTAAGCTTTACAAAATATTTGATGAGTAAGATTCTCTTCTTGTTTTTCTTCTTTCCTTTTTGAGCATTCTTTCATGATCCCTTGGCATGTTCATGATTGTATGTTTGTACAATATGTTGTATACACTTGTACAGTTGTATATTCATTCATTACTGTGTATGCTTGTGTGCTGTTAATAAAGTTTATTCTAAAAAAAGAAAAACAGGAAAAAAAAATGATAAGAGCCTGGCTACCAAATTCACTGATAAATTGAAGGTGTATGCAAATATAGTGTATCATTCTAATTCTAAACACATTATTAAGTAAAATCAATACTTATCATTTAATTTAAGACAATTATTTTGAAAATGACAAAGATAAACAAAAAACTTTTATCAGGGAGGTCGGCGCCCTAGCGCCCTCTATGGGCCAGCCGCCCCTGACATAAACAGTAAATAAAATGTGTCATTTGGCAGTAGGTAGCATAACTGCACATACTAGGAATACCTATGCAGAATCCTTTTTAAGAGGTATTCTCATCCGACCTGGATGCTGTGCTTTTGGACAGCTGCAGTCTGCCTCTTTTCTCCACCAGATAACAGATACAAGCAAAGGCTGCCAACTTATCTGCTTTTGTTCAAGCAACCCTGTTGTCCCTGAGCCAATCAGCATGCAGAACAGCAGAAAGCTTCAAGCACATTCTATGTGAGTCTTCACCATGTTTCCTTTGAGTTGAAGTCCTCTGACTGACTAAATTCTGGACAGCTGTAAAAACTCTCAGAATACAAATGGTTTAGAGACAGAAATAGCTTGAGATAGTTCTGGCCTTCCTCAGTGTTTAGGTGGGGTTTTATTAGAGGTGCAAGCAAGTCTTCCAGAAGCAAAAAATAAAAATGTTGGTTCCACTTTACATTAGGTCTACCCTTTTATTATAAATGGTTTATAAATTAGGTTATAAATACCTTATAAGTCATTAATAAATAGTTACAAGCAAGTTTTAAAAATTGGTTATAAATGGTTTATAAGTTAAGTTATCGATTAGGTTATAAGTTCCTGAAAAGGCAATAATGAACAGATATAAACAAGTTCTAACAATTTTCATACCTCGATACAGGCCCACTATTTGGCAAGATTAAGTAAACTAAACTATATCTGTTTCACACTTTACAATAAGGCCTTAAATTACTGACATTTATAATTGGCAAAAGCCAGTAATAAATGTCAGTAATTCTGGTCATAAACATGACAAAAAGAAAGACTGAGATTTGATGGGGAGAAAATCATCTCAGTGAACAACAGATACCAAGACGGTGTAGACTGGGCACAGATATCTGAAAATAGGACCAAGAATGGATGAGTAGTACGGCAATTAAAGGAAGGTTGTTAACTGCACCACATCTGGAATGCTGTCCTAAAGAAGATACCAAGCAAAAATGAAAAAACAGCACACACATCCAAGAACCCATGTCGGGTGGGTGCTGGACAGATGCAAGCAAAGCATGAAAACAAAAAAAAGGGGTCCGGCTGTATAGGCCGTCATAGCACATAAAACAACAAATTAGAGGCGCTTGTCTTTAAGTATAGAAATGTAAAAAGGGAACAATGCTAGATCTCCAAGTGGAGGGTACAGTATTGATACACATAACATGACCATCAGCAATGGAACAAAAAACACTAATATGCTATGGTCATGTGACACATTTCAATAAGCACATCATAAGACAACTGGTCCGAGGAGAACACAGCAACAACGCCGCCACTCAGTAGACATCTCCGAGCACTTGCTCAAGTGTCCATGTGGCTTAGCGTACATCGGCAAGACAAACAGACAGTTAAAAACACGTATAGCAGAACACCGCAGCACCATCAGAAACCAGGTCTCCTCCAGCCGGGTGGCAGTTCATTTTGCTGAGGCCAAACACAATGTGTCCACACTCAAATACATCAGGATTGAATCCCTTAAACATCCACGCAGAGGGGGCGACCTCAACTCTATGCTCCTGAAACGTGAGTTGTTTTGGATCTTCACATTGGACACTCTGTCACCCAGGGGCCTAAACGAAGACTTTGATATCAGACCCTTCTTATAATATATTGTTTTTCGTTATCTGTCTCTGTTCATTGCTGCTCATTTCTGCTACTATACATTTGAAATACGATATATAAGAGATGGTACTTTAATAGGTGTGAGTCTCTCTGTGAGAT
>JAPQLA010000006.1:2442616-2470953 GCA_029822935.1 Naso vlamingii | reverse complement strand
ATTATGACGTGACTTTTAAATATGGCGTCTGTCTCTATAGTACTCTTAACATCTGAGGAAGAGCTTGCAGCTCGAAACATCATGGGTATTTAATAAAGAAGACACCAACCAACATGAAGCGTCATGATATGCAACTTTACGGTACTAGGTAATTAATGGTTGATTTCTTAATTAATCTGTCTAATAAGAAAGGGCACTTCTGACAGCCATAATTCTATTGGTGAATGACCAACACCCCATGAAGGAGACAGTCAAACATGCTAACTGATAAAACGACATGATAAAGTAAGCTAAGGAATTAGAAAGATCTAAGATTTAACAGAATAGATGCAGTGCAGCAGTAAAGTGACCTTGCCAAGTAGTGAGCCTGCATCTGTGTATGAAAATTGTTGTAATTTGTTTAAAACTGTTCATTAATAATTTATAAGATATCTATAACATCATTAATAACCTAATGTATAAACCATTTACAACCCTTAATAAGGGTAGACTTAAGAACCAGCTGCAAAGTGCTACTGCTTCATTATCACAACATATCACGTTGCAATATTTCATCTATTACAGATATATATCACTATAATCATACAATTAGCTTTATGACAAAAACATAACACATCATAGCATAGTGTTGAATACTCAGTTCTGATTGGCTGCTGGGTGTCCATTATTTCCTAATAAATTACACCCACAAAGCAGTTCCAATCAAACTATTTTTGTTCACGCTTCTAAATAAGTGTGCTGGCTCAGTTTGGCTCTGTATCCAGTCACATAACATTAAAAATAAATTTAATAACAATCATAAAAAGACATGTTTCTTCTCTACAACAGTGAATACACTGCCTCTCTATTTTCAATCTTTTGCAGTGTTGGTGTAAAGATATAGGCGGGTCTAAAAAGCGTGTTCCCTTTGATTAGAAATATGTTTTTTACATATATATATATATATATATATAGAGAGAGAGAGAGAGAGAGAGAGAGAGAGAGAGAGAGAGAGAGATAGAGATAGATAGATAGATAAACAAGTCTTACCATCACTGATAGACATTGTCTGAATTAATGCTGTCACTCTCTGCTTTTACAAGACTTTTCAGCTCATAAAGGTGGTGTTTTGTGAAGTACACCTCTCGTCAAGAAACCGTAGACAGTTTATATTTGTAACATGGCCACTTGGTGGTTAGAATAACCACCATTTTAAGTTAAACTTAAAATTCAATGCATATCAGGCCCTGATACGCATTGAAGAATTACGTTTTTTTTTATTTTTAATCGAAATGAAGCACCACCTTTTATTTTTTTTCTCACAGAGACTTTTAAGACTAAGGTGTACAAAACACTCTATTTTGATCTCAGTGAAGGACTTAAAGTGATTGTTGGGTGGTGTAACTACAACATTCAGTATCAGAAACTTGAGTGAGTACGTGTAAATGCTGAACTATTAACCTATTTTTACTGCAGTATCACATGAGAACCTCTTGAATCACAAAGTCTATGGAAACCACAGGGCCGTGATGTCATGGAAGGTCCCTCCGTGGAGTACAAATAGATCAAGCGATGAGGAAATGCAACAGAGTCGAAGTGTGATTGTTAGTGAGTAACAGAGATGGAACAGACACTGCAGCTCTGCATCTTCACTTTACTCGTCCAGGGTGAGTCCTTTGCTTTCAAAACTGGCATACTTTATTATGAAAGGTAGATTATCTTTAAAGGAGACAAAAAACAAAATAAAACAAACAAAAAACCTGAATCTGATTATCACAAATGTAACATAAACCTACTTGGAGTGAGGTCTTTCTATGACAACATGTATTAAAAAATCTGATAAGTAATTGCCGCAAAATTAAAAAATCTGGTGCTGATGACAAATGAAATGGTTGCATATGTCTTCAGTAAAATATTTTGTCTGAGGTCATGCTTTTTATGACATTAGATTTGTATTTTTATACATTTGAGTTCATCAGCATGCAAGATTAATTTGACTGTATCCAATGTCCCCTTGTTTTATTTCATTTTATTATTATTTATCATTATTACTATAATTATTCCTTTAGCATTTCTAGCCACTCTAGAGTGACAGAGCTCAATTTTTAAGTCTAGAGAAAACTCTCAACAATGTAATTCCATATGGTAAACATTACATATCTAAGTTGTTTTCTGTGGGGTTTCTTTTCATTTTCTCCAATATTCAGTTACAGTAATATAAAATCTTATGCACAACCCACATGTGTGAAAAAGGTTGTGAGAACCAATGACCTTTCAAACCCACTGCCCTATCCGCTGGTGTCAGTGTGCCCCCGTGTTTGTGTTTTCCAAACACCTTGTCATTCTTACCCCATAGGAAAGAGACAGCACCCAAAGCCCCTGTTAACAACCCACAGCATGTTCATATTTTCTCTTACCTTACTTACTTTCTCTTTCACCATGAGAGCATTGACCACATTACTTCCTGTCACATCAGCAATGCTTTAGGTATGTGGGGGGCTGCTTCTTTTGTAGCAGCCGTACAGTAAAGAGCAGTTTTTTTTCTTGTCACACCACCAACGTGCTGTCGTGAAAAAGTGACAAACAGTCACTCACCTTCGGACACCTCTGTGTGTGAGGGAGGGGGAAAAAAAAACTTTAACCATTCTTGACTTTGTAAGACCAAAGATGATTGCTCCTCTGTTTGTGAAGGGTAGTAGTGTTGCTACCTGGAATTGGTGTCATTTTATAGAATGTTACATGTATTATCAAACATAGTGTGGCAATGACATTCTGCTCAAAGTATGAATTTTCAAAGAAATCCATTTTTCTGTTTATTCGATTGCAGTTTCACATGCTGCTTGGCAGCGTGTGACAGTGATAAAAGGTCAGACACTCGACTTAAGCTGCCCAATTACTAATCCTCACCAGACCAATGTGGAGTGGAAGAACCCTGAAGGATATATTATGTTCTTCAAGCACAAAACAGGTAAAATTACATATGCTTCGCTTTAATCGTGCAAGCTAATTTATGAGAAGCCACACAAATCTTCTGATATTTGGCCAGCATTGAGAGAATCTTTCAGACTTTTGACGTAGGTATTAAAGGTATTAAACACCTTTTAACTGTCTTTCACCTCCCAGGTCCAGTGATCCCGGTTTTAAAGAACAAGCGCTACAGCATCAACAAAGTGTCTAAGTCAGAATTCATTGTCAGTATTTTCGATGTCACCTTCGAGGATGGAGGCAACTACACATGCTCACATTATGACAATCATACAACAGACAGGACAGTAGAGGTGACGGTGGTAGGTGAGTATAATGTTGTAACTGAATCACAGATTATGTTATTGTTAAAGTCACCAAAGATATGATGTTGACAATCATCATGACTTGCCATGATCATTGCATTGTGAGTAGGATAAGCATTTCATAATACTTTAATGACATTTGATCGGTGTTATTATTTTAAAGGTCAACCCAAAGTGACAAGTGCACAGCATGAAGGAAGGTTTGAAATAAGATGCACTGCCGAGGGGAATTACTCTCCTCCCCAAATCTGGTGGAAATTGGATCATGGGCCTGAAATTCTCGGTAAGCTGGTAACATTGAAAATGTGAATTTAGAGTAAATGACAAAAGCTAAGCCCACATTGTGATGATGTGAACACAGTAGAGCCATGACAGCTAGAATAACATGAATAATTCATGCTGTCTTTTGCTGCATGTTTGTAGTTTGGTATCTTGTGCACTGCTATTCTGAGGTCTGTTTGCACTCAGCGCTTTTGACGGTGTTTTGACATTAGAGTCAGAAACAACAAAGTGGGCTCATCTCTTGATGACACTGCCTCACACAATCTTTAATTATATTTGGTGGGTTATTGGTTTGTTGGATGTTATTTCACACCTTGAAGGCATTCAATACATAAGTAGTTTAAATTCTCTTTGGAAAATGTTAATCGTGATTTTGTGATCATAGCTCTCAGTGATGTCATATTTATGACTATTCTTTGGCTTCTGATGCAAGCTGGTAGACCTGCTAAAAAAATGAACGTAATGGCATTTGTCCCATTCCACAGATTTTTCACAAGTCTTCCGTGAAGATATAAAATATGTATCAAGGGCTATGTTGCGTGTTCAGTCTGTGGAGAACGGAGTCACTGTGAAGTGCATTGTTCGCCATCCGGCTCTGTACTCACAACCTCTGATGGACTATATCAATATTGGACAAAAGCGTGAGTACAAATGATTTATTCTGAAGTATTTAGCTCTGTCTTTCTTTCACCCCAGCTCGAATTTTACTACGACTTTCCTGCATAAACAGTACTGACCAGCTGATAAAATTAGTTGAAACCATCAAAATAACCAAAGCTTGTTTACTTCAACATACTTCTGCATTAAAGCTGACATTTGAGGAACAGTGAAGAAAGCGTAGTTGTGTCGTCACAATACAGGGAAAGCACTGGGAGGGTTTTTCTCATAAGTCGCTTCATGAGATTTCCCTCAGCATCAGAATGTGAAACTTAACTGACCACCCCACCCCCCACCCACCCCCAAAAAACCAGTCCCATGTAGTTTCCTCTTTTAGTATGTTGTAAATAGTCTAATTTCCTTCTAACTAAAAAACAGATGTGTGATTTGCAGATTATTTAAATGTCAGCATATATTTTCACTCAGATTTTCTGAGTTGAATGCTGTTTCTCCTTTATTAATAATGTAACCCCTCTTTGTGTAACAGCAACAAGGTCCCACCGCACAACAACAACCCATCCATCCCCAGCTCAGCCTAAAGAGTCAACTGGGATGCAGAGAACAACAATGGACTGGAAATCCGTTACATTTACAGGGTCACATCTCAGCACAAATGGTGAATGAAAACTGTTTTTATTTGTGTATGATTTTCATGAAACATGGTCTTTAGTTGACTAAATATCCCATGTCAGATGACATGCACAGAAATTGAATGACACTTAACAAAACAACAAAGTTCTTTTAATTGATTCTCCCATGTGACATACCTGTAAGTAAAAATGTCAAATAAGTTCAATACGTTGGACTCAGTATTCATAAAACATATTGCATACAAAAATGTTACATGAATTTATTAAGATGTAAAGCATCTAAGAAAGGAAGGTAACTCAACACTGTAATGCTATGAATAAATGAGTCCAATGCGACATTGGATGCATTTATTGCTTTGTATGATCATTGTATGATAAATTAAAAAACTGTCAGCCCCTGGGATGGAAACTTATATGCCTATCTCAGTGCTCATGATGCATTTAGAACAGTCTCGTAACCAGCTTTGTAGTTGTGATACAATGAGATCTATTTCCTGTGACAGAAATCTCAGGGTATAATGTGAAACTTAGTCATGTTAGATGTATTCATAAATTCTAGGTGTGAAACTGTGAACATTAATTATATGCTTAGAACTTTCTGCAGATAAGTAGCGCCCAGTCAAAGATATCTCAACTTTTAAATTTTAAATATTTCAACCCAGATGCTTTAAACACGACAGAGTATTCTTTTTTAGGTAAATCAGTTTTGACAACAAAAGTTACAATTCTTTATTCTTTTCTGAATTTTATCAAAATGTTTCATTTTTTGTAGATAACTCAAGAACCTCTTCACAATCAGGCTCAACCAGGACGAAGAACAACACCTTCAGCAGCAATGCAGCAAACACAACAAGTATGATATTATTAGTATTCTATGTTGTAGTGCAAATGTTCTTTCTTTACAAATATGTGCCTAATGCCATCTAGTGGTAATTCTCAACACCTACAACTGAGTTGTTTAATTCAGAAAGCATGGGTGACTAAGGCCACTGCAGCTTATTTAAACTTGAGGTGTTAACTAGCATTTCTTCCTTCTTCATAATTGCTTAAAGGTTGGAAATCTGTTTATGAGACAACAGAGGAGATCACATCCCATAACCTTACAGAGGGAAACAGAACAGGTGAATTCATACTATTAACACTATCTGCATGGTTGAGACATTAAAATTCAGTTCCTCTGTAAATAAAAAATGTATATATATTTGTTAAAAAAAAAGGTAGTACGCTTTAAAAGTGATTGTTTTGCTAAAATAACAACCTGCCATCTATCCCAAGGGATCTTTAAGGATCTGAAGACAGGAAATAAAGGTAGATCATCTTTACTGGTCTTCCTGGTGACATGTCTGATCGTTGGTCTTCTAGTGGTGGTCATTTTTTTTGCCATCAAGCTGAGAAGAGCACACATCACGTGGAAGAGAGGTAAGCTGATCACATTCCCATTTTCTTCATAATATCTTATAAAACCAATAACATCAGACTTAAGCTGCTAATAGTTTGAACTTCAGCCAGGTTCATAAACTTGTGACACAAACCATTTGTGCTGTGTTTTATTCTCTCTTGTGTCAAATAATATCTTCCCATAGCTGAAGTGCTCCAAAGACTTTCATTTTGCAAGCTTGTAGTTGCATCAAAAGCCATGTGTTTTCTTTTTAAAATGTATTTTTAAAAAACATATGACAGTGTTTATTGTTACAGAGAACGAAGACTCTAACCCATCAGAGGAAAGCAGTAAATCTAAATCAAGCCAGGAAGAGAAAAACTCCCAAGGACAAAGGCGGAGAGGTAGGCACATGATTCAGCAATCCTTTTATGGCCTCTGACTAGAGCGAGTATGGGAATGTACTGAAAAGCCATGTGCCAACACAAAGTAGTCTGACTGCAAAGATTTGTAATCATCTTCATGACATGCTTAATGAATCAAAAGATTATTAATTGTATTCACGAAACTATACTAAATGTAACTGTTAGCTTCAGAAAAGCTCAAATGTACTTATGAGGAGGCCTAATTTGGGAAAGCAAAATGAAATTTGGATTTAATTCAAAACTTGTTATGCTGTTATTTTATAAGCCCTGCATCTCATTCTATCTACAAGATATTGTTCGAAAAGACATAAAATGTTTCTGCACTCAATCACTGATAATAAAATGCTTTTTTTTTCTCACAGGGCTTTTCAACACGGCATTCACACAGTATGTTAATGAAGAACCACTGAAGATTACCTCAGTGATAAACACAGCTGCAATGGCGGCAACAGAGAGTGTTAACAAAGAGCAGGCATCTCAACTTCAAAAGCCCCAACCAACTTCAGCCAAATGTGACATAAAGGAGACAGAGCTATAACAATCTGCATAAGACTGCATGTATGTTAGCAATGTGAACAGCATAGTTATCATGCTTAAAGATTAGATTTTTTTTTTTTTTTTTTGCCATTTTAAGAAATTCAGTGTATGTTTACAGAAAGGAAAATGTTTTTTACTGTACCCTGTACTCTAATACTGTGTGTATTTTGGAACGTATACCAATAAATTATATTTTTTCTAAAACATACTGCATATTTTTTTAAACATGAATGAATGAGAGATGTTTTTAGGAAATATCATTCCAAATAATGATCTTTCTGACAATACCTATCCTAATTTTTGTGACTTTTTCCATAAGGTGGCATGAGGCATCTTAGAGTAGCTTATCATTTTCATATCAATGTTAGTCATGCAGTTAGTATAGGCCTACATGTATCCCACCATGCCCTTCAGTCACAAATACTGTAGCTTTGTCGACACAAAAACCAAATGAACTAAGTACCCTACCATGCCTCTAGGCCACAAATACTGTACATGTAGCTTTGCAGACACAGATACGGAATGACATGTTCCCACCATGCCATTAGGCTACAATCTTTGCAAACACAGACAACAAATAAATGCATAAAACTGAAATAGAAAGAGAATATAAGGTCAATCTGTTCTTCACCGTAAACTTAAAAATCTAATTGAGATATATATCTTGGTCTAAAATGGTAGCTTGCCTAAACATATCTTGTCTTTCCAGACAAAGCCATTTTCTAGAACCATGCGGTCATACAATGACTATGTGATTCAGATAGTGAAGCAGGAAGTAGGCTGGATGGTCATCACCGTCATCAAAGATACGAAGCTTCATTGGTGGACTGCTGAGGACCAAGTCGACGTCCGATTGGCTGCTTAGCCGGTCATATATAAAGCCGTGATAACCGTCATTCCTTCTTTCCCTCCTCGTACCGGCAAGAACAAGGTGCGTCCACCGCTGTCCATTGCAGCCATAAAGCTAAAGTCATCCCTGGGTCAATAATTCGGTGAGTAATTCTTTGCTCTTTTTTTTTTATTTTTATTTTAAGTATTATGTAACGTAGCTAAGTTTTAGCGAAACAACCCCGATTTGTCGTTGCTTGTTTCCGTGTGTTGAATACGTTATCCATGGTATCTTCCTCACTCAAACTATTCTTGTAATTTCAAAGCACGGTTGACGAATTGCAATGGCGTAATTACCGAAACAATGTAGAATATCGTAATCCGCATTCATAATAGGGCTATAGTCATTTGTATTGACCAACGCTACTTAGCAAAGTGGGGGTGGGGATTCTGAGACTGTTCGAGAATGTTCTCGAACAGCAGTGTCAAGCTGACCGGATTGAACAGACTTCCGGTGATTTATTCTTAGAACAAAAGCCTTAATGCAATGCGCCACGACTGAACTGTGATAGACTGACTTGCAGTTTTTAATGTAACTGTTTTTACGATTAACTAGGTAATGTTTTAGTTGATTTTTTTTTTTTTTTTTTTGCTTTTATGCGGAGGTTATAGTTGCCCTCTTTTCCGATCTGAACTGTGGTGGTGTGTGGTAACGTTAAATTACATTTGACTTGTCATTGTCACCCGACTTAAGGTAGCGCCATGTTGCTAATTTGTAGCCTTGTTAGCCATTATATGTATTGCCTAAAACATTTATATAAACTATGGAGCATTTGTTTTAAGTGTAGAAGTTCAAATTATGAACAATATTGTACATCATTTTACATCACTTTTTTTGTAATTAATTATGCTCTGTGCTAGAATGTCTTATCCACTAGGTATCTACATTGCTTGTCTAGAATTTCTTAAACATCAATTGTGAAGTACTGTCATTTATTTTTGATGCAATTTTAAGTTTGTTTTTTTTTCTTGACTTGGGATTGGTGCATAAAACTCTAGCCCTGAAACTGGTATGTCAGTGTCATTGTCTTAAAATGGCACAAGTTTTGCAGTGCAAGGTAAAGTCACACTGAAGAAATGAGATTAACAGAACTTTTGACCTTTTATTCCTGTAGGAAACATGTCAAAGGGACCAGCAGTTGGTATCGATCTTGGGACCACCTACTCCTGTGTTGGTGTGTTCCAGCATGGCAAAGTTGAAATCATTGCCAATGATCAGGGCAACAGGACCACACCCAGCTATGTGGCCTTCACAGATAGTGAGAGACTCATTGGAGATGCAGCCAAGAATCAGGTCGCTATGAATCCCACCAACACAGTCTTCGGTAAGGTTGTAGTTTTGGAAATTGAATAGTGATACATTGGTCTTGTTTTTTTTTCTCACACTAGTCTGCAAAAAATTGGCAACATGTTATTTAGATGGTCACCTACAAAGTCCACAGACCTGCATTATCATAAACTGGATCAAGATTTTGAATCTATAAATTTGATGCAAGAATAAGACTGAAAAAAATCACAGTATGTTTTTCACCAGTGAGCTGGTTTGTACCTGTCTCCCCTCAGCACCACATTCTGTCTAGGTGGTCAGTGGTCAGTCTAGCAGGACCACAAGTGTTAATGACAGTGTTGCATGTGACACTCTCATCCAAGGTCTCCTGCAGGAATTTATAGAACAGCGTCCTCCATCACCTAAACTGTCATAGTAATAGTGTCAAAAATATCTTATTTGAAAATACTTGAAAAACTGCACAAATGATACCAGATGTGTTTTCTCCTGTCTCTCCTCTCCAGCAGCGAGTTCACACACAGACAGGCTGAAGTGCCCACATAGCAGCAGTGCTCTACTCACCACTCATCTGCCACACTAACTTAAGCATTAAACTAAATGGCCCTGTACACTGCGTATAAAGGGATTTTGTTCCCTGACAGACTTAGATATGTTAAGAGTTGTTCAGTAAAATAAGTATTTGGCAAAGGTCACCCACAGTCATCAGTCGTTTGAAGGAGGAATTTAATGTTTCCATCAAGGGCTGCACAATTAATCGAAATTGAATCGAAATGACCTGCAATTTTTGAATCGTAGGGAGATTCAGTGTTTGTTATGGGTGAAGTGTCCCAAAATACCATTTAATTCAAATATTGCTGTGCTTCAGAGGCGTCCTGGCCTACACATCATATTCTAGACTGAAGAAAACGTCTTTGGTACAGATTTCTGCAAAAATCACACCATAATCATTTTGATATATTTCTCAACAAAAAAGAATGTTGATGTAAAAATGATCATATATTCTAGTATCGCAAATCATATCGCAATTGCAACATCACTGCAAATTATCGCAATTAGGCATTTTTTCAAAATGGTGCAGCCCTATTTCCGTCGTATTTGAAAACTCAAAAGACAACATGTTTGGTTAACATGATCCCTGTTTCACAGTAGATCCTTTCTTTTGATTGAAAAAAAACATTCTCTTTTACAGATGCCAAACGACTGATTGGCCGCAGGTTTGATGACACCGTTGTGCAGTCAGATATGAAACACTGGCCATTTAATGTCATCAATGACAACACCCGCCCCAAAGTTCAAGTTGAATACAAGGGTGAGACCAAGACCTTCTACCCAGAAGAGATCTCTTCTATGGTGCTGACCAAGATGAAAGAGATTGCTGAAGCCTACCTCGGAAAAGTATATACACGTATATTTTTTCTTTTGACATAGTTCTGGGCAAAAATTGAAAATTACCTAAGTTGGATGTAAGTTGTGGTAATTTTTTGGCATGTTTCTTTTTTTTTTAAGACTGTCAACAATGCTGTGATTACGGTACCTGCCTACTTCAACGACTCCCAGCGTCAGGCTACTAAGGATGCCGGCACAATCTCTGGCCTGAACGTTTTGCGTATCATCAATGAACCAACTGCAGCTGCCATTGCCTATGGGTTGGACAAGAAGGTATAAAGCAGATGATATTAATTATACATTAATGAGAATTAGACAATGTAATCACAACATGAGAAAATATAATTAAATAGCTTTAACTTCCATTTCAGGTGGGGTCTGAAAGAAATGTTCTCATCTTTGATCTTGGTGGTGGCACCTTCGATGTGTCCATCTTGACCATTGAGGATGGTATCTTTGAGGTCAAGTCCACTGCAGGAGATACTCATCTTGGTGGGGAAGATTTCGACAACCGCATGGTCAACCACTTCATTGCAGAGTTCAAGCGCAAGTACAAGAAGGACATCAGTGACAACAAGAGAGCTGTCCGTCGTCTGCGCACAGCGTGTGAGAGGGCAAAGCGCACCCTGTCTTCCAGCACCCAGGCCAGTATTGAAATCGACTCTCTTTACGAGGGAGTTGACTTTTACACCTCAATCACCAGGGCTCGCTTTGAGGAGCTCAATGCTGACCTCTTTCGAGGCACTTTGGACCCTGTAGAGAAGTCCCTCCGTGATGCCAAGATGGATAAAGGGCAGATTCATGACATTGTATTGGTCGGTGGCTCCACCCGTATCCCTAAGATTCAGAAGCTGCTCCAAGATTTCTTCAATGGAAAAGAGCTCAACAAAAGCATTAATCCAGATGAAGCTGTGGCTTATGGAGCCGGTAAGTGTTTGGCTTCTTAAGACCCAAGTGAAACTCTAGTATAATTTCCATAAGTAACTTTTTTGTGTGTCATGTTTTATAAAGAAAATGTACTGTTTTTCCTCAGTCTAATCAGTCCCTCTTACTAACAGCTGTTCAGGCAGCCATCCTGTCTGGTGACAAGTCTGAGAATGTGCAGGACTTGCTGCTTCTGGATGTCACTCCTCTGTCTCTGGGTATCGAAACAGCTGGAGGTGTCATGACTGTCCTCATCAAGCGTAACACCACCATTCCTACCAAGCAGACCCAAACCTTTACCACCTACTCTGACAACCAGCCTGGAGTGCTTATTCAGGTAAATTTAGCACTATGTTAGAGCTGTCTTACTTTCGCAGTGATGTTAATTCGTGCCATTCGTAGTTTCCACCAGAGGTTGCAAGACCAAAGATGGCCTAACCTTCCTTGGATGTCTGAGCGAAAAAATGTTGCAGAACTGTAGACAAATAGGATCAAAATTGTCTAACCATGCAATACTTTCAACAGGTTTATGAGGGTGAGCGTGCTATGACAAAGGACAACAACCTGCTGGGCAAGTTTGAGCTGACCGGCATTCCTCCTGCTCCTCGTGGTGTACCCCAGATCGAGGTGACATTTGATATTGATGCCAACGGCATCATGAATGTCTCTGCTGTAGACAAGAGCACTGGCAAGGAGAACAAGATCACCATCACCAATGACAAAGGTGAGTTTTTAGTTGTTTGAGCAGTCTCAAACATAATTTGCCACAATTTCTGATTTTGGTATTTGCTCCCAGGTCGTCTCAGTAAGGAGGACATTGAACGTATGGTTCAGGAAGCTGAGAAGTACAAGGCTGAAGATGACGTCCAGCGGGACAAGGTGTCTGCTAAGAATGGCCTGGAGTCATACGCTTTTAACATGAAGTCAACCGTGGAGGATGAAAAACTTGCTGGCAAGATCAGTGATGACGACAAGCAGAAGATTTTGGACAAGTGCAACGAGGTCATCAGCTGGCTGGACAAAAACCAGGTAATAATGTGTGTGTGATTGGGGCATGTATCCAGTTTAGGTCATTGAAATAGTGTTATGGAAACTCCTCAAGGTGATCATCTGCAGTGCAGACAGGAAAACAGTTGTCTTATGACAACAATGCATTGTCCTTGTTTTCCAGACTGCGGAGAAGGACGAATATGAGCATCAACAGAAGGAGCTGGAGAAGGTGTGCAACCCCATTATCACTAAGCTGTACCAGAGTGCTGGTGGTATGCCTGGCGGTATGCCAGAAGGTATGCCTGGTGGCTTTGCTGGTGCTGGTGGTGCAGCTCCTGGTGGTGGATCCTCTGGACCAACAATTGAGGAGGTTGATTAATCATTCCATCAGATTCGCTGCTACTCCCGAAACGTTTGGAAGAAAGTAACCCTCTTGTAGCACAAGTTACAACAAGCTGAAGAGTGTAATTTAAAGAAATAAAATTGGGTTCAGGAATCACATTGAATTGTCTGCGACACCTGGGAACAACTTGTAGTTTGCACTGTTGAGTTGTTTGGTAAAGTGTTTTGTATGATGATGTCATTGCCTTGACAATAAAAATAATCTCCTAACCCTATGTCAGTCTCAGTTTATTTTTTATGACTGCTGCAAACATGAGATGTACCAGCTACATTTATAGGAGAGCATAATATTTTTGTACTAAGTCATGCAATGCAATTTCAAAACAAACCACCAGGTGGGAGGAAATGACTCAATTAGATGGTGGCATCAGTTGCTATTAACCACCCCAGCTGCAGATGTTTGGTCTTTTGGTGTCCTAACTTTGCCAATTGTTAAAATGACTTTTTTTTTGCAATGGTACAGACCTTACTGCAAAATAGACTTGAGACTAATTTAGATCTTGTTTAAATGCCCTATAGACAACTTGCTTGTTTTGTCTGCTATATATGTCTTTTTAAGGTTTACTTTTTTCTTTTTTTTTTAATACACTGTCCCGTCGTCACAGTCTGCCTAATATTAATTGTTGTTGCTGACTGCGTTTATATAGCACTTTTCTATCTCAAGATACTCAAAGCGCTCAACAGTGAAGAGGGGTCTCACTAACCACCACTAGTGTGTAGCACCCACCTGGATGATGCACCGCAGCCATTTGCACCAGAATGCTCATCACACACCAGTCTGAGGTGGAGGGTGATAAAATGAATAAGACAATTGCATGAGGGGGTGATTAGGGGGCCAGATTGGATGAGACAGGTTGGGAATTTAGCCAGGAAACCAGGGAGCTCTATTTGTGACAAGTGAAAGTCAGGACCTCGGTTTAACATGTCATCCAAACAACAGTATCTTCTACAGCACAATGGCCCTGTCACTGCTATGGGATGGGTTTTTTGGCCAGAGGCAAGATCGCCAGCTGACCACGACCAAGACTATTTCCAGCAGCAACTCAGTTTTCCTTGGAGGTCTCCCATCCAAGTACACACCAAACCCACACCTGCTTAGCTTCAGTGATACCAGAGGCAGGGTAACACACCAATATGAAACAACAGGTAAATTGCTGTCAAAAACAAAACGTATTACAATCATTGGATAGAAAAAAAGGCATCTGGTCAGTTACTCACTTACTAAATCGCAATAGCTGCATAATGTCATGAGAATTTCTGCTTCATTTCCATCATAATTGCCCTCCCTTTCTCTCCCCCATTTCCTGTTCAATCCTTCAGCTGTCCTATCAATAAAGACATTTTCCATTACCCCCAAAGCTAAAGAGATCCATTTTCAGATATTAAACAGACTGTATCCATCTAGTGAATCCTTACATCAATTTGTCATTGAGCCCTATATGTGTTCTGTGATAATAGTGAAACTACTGATCATTTATTCTTCCAAATGCATGTATTCTGAGGCTTTTATAGCTGGATTAACATGACTCATTTAATTCATGTATATTTCAGATAGAACTCTCCTCTCAAAAAGACATTGTTTATAGACTTGTTATGAACAATCCCATAGATGACCTTCTTGATAACATCTTTATTCTTGGAAGTTTTACACAGGCTACATTAATCCAAGCTAAAATAGATTTTGTTACCAAAAAAAGTTGCTCAGTGGCACAGAAAGCTAAAAATGGGTTCAAAAATGAAAATGATGAAGTAGGTATAGGAATGTATGTACCACCAATTAATGTTAGTATTGGGAAAAGATAACCTGACTAGATATAAGTTTATTAAGCAGAAATGATGGCAGTTAGAAAGCTCTAGTGGAATATTTGAAGGAAAATATATAGTTATATCACAGGTTTAGCGACTAGGATAGGATATGTTTTTTTTTATGTTTATTTTGTTTGTTTAGTTGTTTATGATGTAGAGTTTTTTTTATACTAGCGCATGCTACATACTCCGGTACAGTAGGTGGCGGTATGCACCTTTATACGCTATCGTTGCGACCCGCCATAAAATCAAAAGAAGAAGAATAACTAGCGGGCCAGTGGGAGCCTAGCCGAGCTGCGGTGGCTAGTGTTTGTGTTGGAGGCAGCAAATTACGAAAATTTTTAATGTTAACCTAGTAGTTATATACTAACTTTACGTTATTGCTGGTGTTAATGCATCGGAGGTAACTTAATATTGATTTAATAAAGCATAATTGCACGAAGCCAACGTGCAGTTAAGCCACGGTTAAGTTAACTTTGTCAATGCACTGAAAAGTAACGTTAAAAAGATGTCACGGGTGTGTTAAGTAGCCTACTGTAGAAACCGACTTCTTGACTTAGCAGCTGGTTTGTTTTTGATTGTATTGATTAACGTGGTTATTGGTTATTAACGTTAACGTTAATTACGAGGAGTAATCAAGTTACAGATGAAGTACCCGACGTTTAACGTCAATGTGTAACCTTAAAAATAGTCTCTACTTCAGTTTGGTAGCCAATTTAACGTAACATATTAATTTTTCCTGTCACTTTTGCTATGTCCCTTAATAATAACCCGTTCATGTCTAGTATGTAATGCATACTCTCGTGTGTTTTTATGTAACGGTAATTGACAAACCTGACAATATCCGTTAGCTCATATTGGTATAGTATGAGAGACAGTTCATCTGTCACATTTTGTTTCCCAGTATTGTCACTTTCAATACTGATGACTTTTCTCTCCACTGGCTTCCCAGCCTTGGTTGAGTGCAGTTATAAAGGGCTCATCCATACATGTAACAATTCATCCATCTTCCATCTGTGTGGTATCCATCAAATGATTTTGTCTCAGTCACTATTGTTTCTGGGAAATTTATCAGCACTATATAAATATCACATATGGTATATCATCTAGCCTATAATATGTGATAATCAAAGTTACACAACAATCACTATTGTTTTTCTAAATGAGAAGGAGAGAAGTTTTTCCAGCAGATGAAAAAAAAGGAAAACAATTTTATCTTTACTATTAACAATGCATATTGGTCGATCTGTGTTTTGTGTGTTCTTAAATTATTACACTCCCTTACACATAAAATTACATTATAGTTATATTCACCTTTTGCCTTTTCCTAGATAAACCTATCATGATGTTGCACCGTTGTCTAACAGACATACATCAATTATATCTATAGATGGTATCCCATATTATACTTAAAGCAACACTACGTCACTTTGACCGAGACCCACTGCTTCGAAAAACGAAACTTAACGATGCATGTTCATATGTCTCATAAAACAGCAATTTCAGTAAAACCATGCCATATGTTATGGAGATGATGTCCTACGACTGCTCTGCCTCAACTCTGTGATTTACGGAGGTTCCTAAAAGCAACATGTAGGCTTCCTGCAGACCAAAGTTGCAGCTACAGCACCGGGTCGTTGCTGGTGACAGCTCCACTAAAATAAAAGGCTGCAGACGGATAGAGCAGTTGACAAACATCAGAAGGAGAACCAGCTGGCATTTTCTCTGCAAAATATGACCCAGTTTGACTAAAATTGCTATTCTGTGCGATGTATTAACGCACATAGTTAAGTTTCGTTTTTCGAAGCAGTCAAAGTTGCATAGTGTTGCTTTAAGACGATATATGGCCTAGACTGTTTTAATCATACAGTTTCATTATTGGTAGACTTCAAGTAAGCAGGCCTATAGGCCTATTGTTTTGTTTCGTTTGTCGGCCTATTAATTATTAAATGAGCGTATCTGACTGTCATCTGGGCAAAAAAGTACCTTTTCACCTATATAGATATATAGATCTAAATCTTTAGATGTGATCATTATGTTCGTGGAGCAACTCGACTCAAATAGGTGATGACCAAACCCGTTCCTTACTGCAGTAGTTTATTACAGGCCTAATCAAGATCGGAAAATTAACTAAGTCAAGACATAACTGATGTCTCATCAGTCAGTAAACCAAATTAAAACATTATCAATATTAATGTTAATTCATCAAAGATAGGTGCCTGTGTCGTTTTGTAAGATAAAAGTAATAAAGTATAGCCAATACATCAGTAGATTACAAAGTCTGTACTGGTTAGTAATTGTACCTACAAAAAATTTATCTGCTGAGTTACAGACGTCTCTTCCACAAAGTAAGCTTATGGTAAAAAGTCATTTTGGGCCTCATGGCATCACGTGACCGACGCCATGCCTGCAGTACCACGGAGTGGCTGGCATGTGATTTGGCTTCAAAATCTGGAGCACTATCATGCTGTTACAAGAGCGATTCCACAAACCCTTTTCTTTACAATCAGGGGACCTTTATTATACACAATAACAGTACCTCAGCTTTATCTTTGATTCATCCAAGATTGTCTTTTCTCAGCCAAGAAATGTAATAATAAGTTTCTTAGATCTGCTCTTTCAAAAAAATGTTTTCCCATGCCTTTAAAAATGAGGTACATGATGGGAGGTTTCTGGACACTGAAAGAATTAGATGTAGATATACTAAATTTCCTATGCCACCTAAAGCCAAGGAAATGCAATTTAAAATAATAAATGATATCTATCCATGTATGGAATTTTTGTGATTGAAGTTAATCATTGATCTCAATGAATGTACAGTTTGTAAATCAGAAAAAGAAACAATAGAACGCCTTTTTTTTTTATAAAGCCCACCTTCTCAATCACAGCACACTTTCATAGTTGGAATTTTTCTAATAATGTGGACATGCCAGCCCAAATATATACTAATATCCGATTTGGTTTTATAATGGAGGACAAAAAGTTGGATCTTTTGTTTAACTGATCTGATCACACTCGCCAAGTATTTCATACACAAATGTAAATTCCTTAATTCTACCCCAAGTTTCACAACTTTTTTGAAAGAATTCTCCTCTTTTTTAGATTCTTTGAAATTAATTGAATGCAAGAATGCCTTTTATTTTTATGAATGTTTATCAGGCCTTCAAATTAATGTGACCCCAAGTTGAAAAAGTTTTTTTTTTTTTAACCTATTTTCATTTAATGGCTTATACCGTGCGTTTTTGTATTATTGTTACATGTTGTTTACTACCTGCATTTGTTGAGAAATGTTTATGCTTGTAAGATAAATACAGTACTAAGAAAATAAAATTTGGACGCACTTCCTGTATCCAGTTGTCCATAATAAATCCATGATGTGGAACAGCACTTGATCACTAAAGACGGATGTGGTACCAGCTTCATTCTCCTACTGGCTTTGGCCATCGTAGACAGAGGTAAACAAGTAACCATGCTGGGAGTGATTTTATTAAAAAAAAAAATCTTATTAAGTCACAATCACAGTAATAGTCTTTTTTTGGTGAAAAAATATTTGTATCGCACTTTTTTAGAAGCTGGATTTTAAGCTGCAACTACATTTTAACTATTTAGTCTGATTTAGCCTGCTATTTTTAATGATCTTTTGTTATTAGATTTAAAGTTATAACACTTTTTTTTAAAAATCACAGGAAGAATATCCTAAAACTGTACTGGTGTATGATACTCAGAGTTTGCATTGGCCTTCACAAACATACCAAAGTGATTGATATCAAAGGAGCTGTGAATAACGGTCAGAATTTCGGTGGAATAACCTCTGGGGAAAAGGCAACCCAGGTCTAGGACCCACATAGGAGTGTGTTAAGGATATAAAAATGAGTCCTTGTATGAGACAGTGTAGTTGCTCCCTGTAACCAGTTGGTCTATGTAGCTTTGTGCAAAAAACGTCCCCCTCAATAGACTTTGAAGGGTAGCCTAGTGATTATTGTTATGACTAATGTGTTTCAAGACAGGATAGTGATTAAAAACTCTTTAATTTTGAAAGAGCTTAGCCTCATCTGGCCCGTGTTCATAAGGCTTTCTCAACCACAGGAACAGGTAAAAAGTTTAGAATGGCGATGTGTCCCCATTGTTGAAGAACTGTTTTATTGTTGTCACTCTTGCATTGACTGCATCCCATTTTATTTTTATTTTTATTTTTATTTTTATTTATTATAAGCGAATGTTACAAATATTCTTACAGGCTGTTATAGAATGCCTTCCACGAAAATACATCCATGCTGTGTTTGAATGCGTGACCTCTGTCTTAGAAAGTCGGAGTTTTACTGAAGAGCACTTGAAGGCAACATATGTGCGTCAGCGTTTCCATGGCTGCAGTGTTGAAGAGAGCCCTGAGAGGAGAAGGTGAGTATCTGAGCAAAATTATTTAGCGTTTACTTGTAAATGGCCGGTAAACTTTGATCTTACTTTTAATGTTTAACATGGCACAGTTCAGTGCTGTTTTTGTCACTGTAAATAAAAAAATGCAGCACATATTTACACGTGTTTTGATTTTAGGTTTATTTGCTTCTGCCGCCACGGTAACGTTAGTGTCGTTTGGCGACACGCTAACGTTATATAGCCAAACTGCTTAGCTAGCTGATAGATAACTTTATAACCTTTACCAAAGAAGAAAGACTTAGTACATCCTCGTTATTTACCACTTCACAAACTGAAGAAGAGAACAGTTATCATTTCAGTTATCATTTGTTTTTACTGGAGGAAAAAAATCCTCTCAAATCTCTTTTATTTCTGGAAGTGAGGTGTCACTAAATGCCCTGAAAAATGATGAATGCTTTCATGCCACCCGTATTTAGCCTTAGACAAGAAATTAATGTTTATTGTTATCTTTCAATATATAAGTGAAAGACCTATTTTATTTTATTTCCACAAGTCTTGTGACCATATAATAATAATAATCTCTCTCTCTCTCTCTCTCCTTCTCTCTCTACACACACACACACACACACACACAGTATTACACATGTAATATAATACTTCATATTATACATATCGACTGAATGAGATTATCAAATATTTATGACACAGACAGCCTATGTAATGGAGGCAGGATATCTTACATGTCAACAAACATATCCAAAAATCAGCAGACTGAACAGCTCTTTGCTTACTATTAATAAAATATGCTCCTCTCTGCTTAACATACTATTTATTACACTATTTTAAATTACTAGTCCCAGCATTGTATTCTGCCTCAAAAAAATAAGTTTAATATCTTTGCATATCTGAGAACGTATACACTGATATAACTTTATCTGTTGGAGGCCAATATTGTCGATAATATTAAACCAGTAAATCAGTCAGGCAGTAAGAAGACCCTAAGCAAGTTGTCGCCTAATTGGCATTAACAATGGGAAAAGATACAAAGGGTCTTAGTGTTTTATGTCTTACTGTAAATTTTAATAAACCATTGACAATGTATTTTTCTTTAACAAAGTGTTTTTCTAAATTTTTATGAGGGTGTGTGTGAAAATGCTGAAATATTCATGCTTGGGCAAATGAGCTTCAGTGTCTGATTCAGTGGGAGATTGTAGCATTCCTAAGAAACTCTGTCTTTACACAATCTGTTTTTTTATTTAAAGCTATGGAAGACGGTAATATTTAAAGTTGAGACGTGCACAGATTTCCATATTTGTGCCATTAAGTTAAAAAAGGGACTCTTAAATCAACAGCAGGCCTGTTTTTAGCTTTAATTTTACATTTTAACAACCTGCATTTTTAACTGTTGATATATTTATGTATTGATGTATCTGCTGTGTTTATGTTCTGTTTATGTTATTATTCTTATGAAGTGTTTTACTTTGTGTGTGTGTGTGTTGCCTGTGGGTATTAGTAGGCTCTCGGTCCATTCTTAGCAGACATTGTTGGCTTGTTATAATGTTTTCTTTCACTTATCCAGGTACTGCAGATCCAAATTTGCTTGTAACAAAATCTGCATATTTCCTCTTTTAGAAATTTTAATATTTTGTGCGTGGTTCCTCTTGTAAATACATTTAATAAACTAAACCAAATTGTATTGCATAGAAAAAATGAGTCAAAAGGGTTCTATTGTTATCATGCTCAAGAAGACGCTGAAACAGGCATTCAGTGACTAGTTGAAATGCATTGTGCATTGTGAACTTGGGTTATTTCTGACTTTTGTCTCAAGGTTATGAGAAAAGAGTCTAACATACAGTTTTAGATGCTTCAGATCAAAAACCTGTTCTTTACCCAGATAGAAATAAGTTAAAAGCCATGAAATAATTACATGAATGCTTAAAACACTTCCACTCTTGCAGTCTGCTGTTCATCTTGTGCATAAAGCTGTCTTTTTGTTTGTTTGTTGCAGTGTTTCTAAGTTATCAAGTAGATCATCATCTTCATGAAGCAGACTCTAAACCAACAACATAAACATGGATGAAGGACTCAAACATAAAAGGATGTGGCAAGTGTTAAAGACTGAGCAAGAGAAGCACTCTTCTCCGAGACCATCAGTTCTTGCCAGTGAGTGGGACTCCATGAAGTCTGACACAGAGAGCTTGACCCAGAAAAAGGTGCAGCTACAAATGTGTATCAATCAAGACAAATATTTAATGCTTCAGCAGGAGAAAGCTGACGGCTTAAAGCATCAGGATGGAGAGGATGAAGGTGCAAATTCTAATCAATCTGAAGATCTTCAGGTTTATGATAGCCTGGAGGATGTAGCACACCCACAAGCCAACTCCACCCTGTTACAGGAGATACTGACAGATAGAAGAGAAGAAACAAGGTAGGTTACAAAAATTCCATTAGACTGTCAAATAGATTAGATTACATTAGATTAGAATAGATTAGATATATTTTATTATATTTGTCTCACGCAATAATGTTACAATACAGCTGCAATAACACCACAATACATAGCATAGCATACAATAGTAAAGTACAATTAAAAAAAGACCACACATGTCATACAGTGAGAAGATCATGTAGTAGTATTCAGTGACCTGTACAGGCACAGTACTAACTGCAGAAGTAAAAGCAGACAGTAAACACAAAACACATTGAAGTAGTGTGCTGCACCAGAAGAGCACAAGGAAATATTGAAAATGGCAAATAAATAAGATATGCCTACAGCACCTAAAATTTATTAATAAAAGACAAACCACAGTTGTAGTGCAAGGGCAAGGTGCAGGAGTTGGGTATGACATTGACCCTTTGCCCAGGGTCAAGCTCTAACATAAGTAAGGGTAGGATGATTGTTTATTGAGTAAAGTAATGGATGTAGGGGAAAACGAGAGCTTAAATCGACTGCTCTTGAATTTGCTGGCTCTGTAACGTCTGTGTGATGGTAGTAATTCATAATCAGTATGGGACGTGTGAGGGGTCTGCAAGGATTTTGTCTGCTGTCGGATGACAGATCCTTAAAAGAAGGTTTGGAGGGCAGATATTCCTTTCCAGACCATCTTTGGAAGATCTGTTATCAGACAGGCTAGAAACTCATTTGGTGTTAAAGAGAAGTAGCATCAAAACATGAAAACACCCAGCACATGTTTTAAGTCCTAACAGTGGTATCAGGCTGTATTGAACACACTCTGAGAACGCCTCTATATCTCTGTGGAAAAGTTAGTACTCAAACCAGATAGGAGAAAAAAAAGGGTTTAGGTTGTTGTAAAATGACAGGACTAATGATATTCTCTAAATTTAGCACCATAAACAAATTCCTTTAAAATACAAAAACACGTGCTAGTTCACCTTAACGTTTTTTGACTTCCCTACCTTGTCTGTGTCACTCAGCTCTAAGCTCCTAATGCAGACATGACCCTTTAAAAATTTGTCAAATGTATACTTTATTTTTAGAAAATGTTAAATACTGCTGGGTACTGCAGTTTTAAGCAAATATTATTAAGAGGAGTAAAAAGTGTATTTGTTGATGAATTAGTAGTGGGTATATCATGCAGCAGGATGGTGTCTGTGGGACTGAGTCAAAATAAACTACAATGCAGGTGTTAATGGTAGGACTGCAACTAAAGATAATTATCATAATTGATTAATTTTCTACATGTTTTTTATTATTTAGTGATTAATCATCCAGTCTATTTAAAAAGGCTCATTACAATTTCTGGTGCCCAGTGTGACATTTTCTAATTGCTTCTGTATTTAACTAACAGTCATACACACTGAGTCTTCATTTACATATTTACTGCTTTACATTGATATCAGTATCATAAATATCAAGGTAAAGCAGCAAATCCAGACATGTAAGAACACAAAAGAAGCAAATGTTTGACACCCAGTACAACAATGTGGCCCATTAATGAGCAAGAACATGGAGCTCTATTGCACAGAGGAATGAGCTTTATTAGGCTCTGGATATACAAACTATTCTTGTAATTTTTGGCCTGTGATTGATTAGTTGATCTGTTGTCACCAGACCTAGCCCTCAAATACATCTGAGTATTTTTGATGTGGAGTTATGCAGTTTGGCCAGTAGATGGCAGTAACTGATTTTAGTGGCACAATTGATAAGTTCTGCAGTCTTTATTTCTTGGTGAAAAAAGTTATCAAAAAGGCTATTTGTTATGCATTGATTATCATTCACCGTCATGGTGCATGGTTATAGAATCGAGTCGGGTATAGACCTTGCTGTAAAAAATAAATAACTGAATAAATAAACAAATATGATCGGTAACAATATATGTACAGCCTCGTGTATCACAGTAATTTTATAAACATGTGGCAGAATGTAAGCAACTTACCTGAATGAGATTGTGCCTGACCTTGTTTAATTTGCCTATTGAACTGGGCTGTCACTTTCACTATTTCGCAATCTATATTAATTAAAATTAAACAGATAATAGTGATACTTTGATAAAACATCAATCAGGCCCCTTATTATTAAACAGCACATGGATGATTAAAGATAAATAGCCTTCATTCATCACTTAACAATTAAATGGTGTCAGGTATTTATTAAAATGCAGGCACATGGTACATTGGTGTGAGAATGGCCTAATTCAGGCGCATTCAGAATAACGCCTTTCTTTCGATGGGAATTAGATTTTTGTTTTGTTTGGGTGGATCACAATAAGTGGTCACTCGTGGTCCATTAACAAGGATCGTTGTTGAATCACTTTCCTCTCTTTTGATGGAGCAGAGGAAGACAGCTATGGTGAGGCAAAACATCACATCTGTTCACGCACTCATGTCGATTCATAGCGTTGTTTTCTCTCCTCTTTCCCTCAGATAGTCATTTCCCTCCAAAATAGAAAAGGGGCATACTCCATTTTCCCATCATTAACCTGTACAGATTGATGTCCACCCAGTGTGGGTCCGCTTCCAAAATACATTGTTTCAGAGAAAAATGACCATGACATATTCTCACAAAAGGCTCCATTTCATAGTGCCAAGGCTATCTGAACAGTCTCATTTCCATCATCATATCCTCATAGTCCTCTCTACTGCCTCCTAAAAGTGGGTAGGCCTTTTCACACATTGCCATGGTTTAGTTTAGAAGCCCAGTTGGTTTTCCTCATTCAAGCAGAGAATTCCTATTTAAGCAACTCCATTCATTCCTGTTCACTATATTTTACACCTCTCTCACTCGAAATATTGCAAAATGATATTTGATTATCATCTATATGACCATTTTTTCATTTTCCCTTTCAGTGTGTGTCACAATATACTTCACTGGCTTTTGTATTTAGGTGTCTGTATTTTGGACTCAAAATAAGGCTGTAGTGTTTTGCCAGTGTCAGAGACATGATGCCCAGCTGCATGTTATCTGTAATACATTCTCCAACTTGTTTGAGTCTAAGTCATTAGAGAGACATCCCTTACCCTTTTGGCCTCATCGAAGTGAAGGGCCCTACACCTAGGCAACCCTCCCCCCTGATGCACAACATCCTGGCAGGAGAATTAGGCTCCCCTCGTCCTGCCAGTAAGCACAACAAAGAGGCTCTCTGCTATTTATTTTAATGAGATCTTTTCATCACCATCAGAAAGAGCATTTTAGCCTGCAATTTTCAAGCCATTTCATAAGCTGAAAATTGCCGTTTGTGAACCATTCCCCCGCTAGTAGCTCTCAAATACACTCTCATTAGTGAGCCTGGAGGTGAAAATACGAAAATTATCGGTAAATACAGGCTCATAATCCCTCTCTTCTGTTTCCATTTCAGAAGTCTCTGATAAGGCCTAGCCCTCATTGTTTGAGAAAATCATCATTTTAATAATGGTGTAATGCCTCTTGTTCCTTTGACCTCTCACTACAGCCGTATGCGACTTTCAGGTGTCTGTTAAACCCCTTTTGGATATGGAAATTTAATTTCTAAAGCCGCTTACCAACCATTAAAACAGCTACTAATAAAATGATTATGACTCTACCATACATATTTCGACATATTCTTTAATGATTATGTCCATAACCGCTTATCCTTTGGAGGGTCATGGGGGTAGCGAAGCACTGCTGACATTGGGTGAGGTGAGGTGCATCCTTGACAGGTCGCTAGTTCATCACAGGGCTGACAAATAGAAACAACCACTCACACTTACATTCACACTTACGGGCAATTGAGAGCCACAAGTTAAACTGCATGTCTTTTACTGTGAGAGGAAGCCAGAGCGACTGGAGAGAACCCATGCAGACACAGGTAGAACATGCTAACTCCTCACAAAAGGTCCCTCTTTGTTTTTTTTTTTTTAGCTCAAATAGAGCTATAATTTAATGATGCAAATCTTAGTCTCAGGCGTGTTTTACCGAACAAACATTTATTGTGTTTCTCTTTCTTTAACTGCACAGCCAGCTGCTCTCTGATGATGCCAATTCTGACCTGTGCTTTGACCACAACTGGAGGACCAACTTGAAGGGATCTGGCTCCTTCAATGAGAGTCCACAAATTTCTGTCAAGGAATATTACCAAGTCCCCAAAGAGAAATCCAGTCAGTGTGGCGACGAGCGGGAACTGGTAATGAAAGGAGGATACAGATACATTGTCAGCACAACCCCAGCTGTTGTGCTGACTCCTCATATGGCTGATAATCTGTCAGACCTGCCATACCACCTACACCCAGAAGATTATCAGAACAGCTCAGTATCATCTCCCCACTGCCACAACCATGTGCCACACCTTAGATCACCTGAGGCTGATCTTTCAAGGTCCTCCAGCATTTTCACTAAAAATGAAAGTGACAAAACTTTACGGAGAGGATTCAGAAAGATGCGTGAAAATAGCTGTGACAGTGCTGGTGAAAATATCAGTGGGTCTCCTGAGCTGTCAGAGGATGTAGTTCATGCTACGAACAGCCAAGAACTTAAGGAACAACTGAGAAACACACAAGTTAGACCCACTCAAGCACAGGATATAAGTACATCAGCATTTTCTATACCTACGGTTTTATCAAACAAAAAAACAGAAGGACTCACAGAGAACATAGTGGAACGTAACAAAATAACCCTTGGATGCAACACATCAAAATGTGACTCATATGTGATGGTGCATGCACTTAAGCAGGACATGCCTCATAACAGAAATAAGGTTTGTGTAAAATTTTGTGTTTGCTCAACCAATAGCATCTATGTATGTTTAGAATCACAAAATGAGAATTTGATCCTTGAAATTTGACAACAAACTGCTCTGTTGTTGTCACTCACGGCTCAGGTGGCTCAGGTTGCAGTTACGGAAACAGACACCAGGAGCTGCACTAGCGTTGATAAAGACTCTTGAGCAGCTGAGCTATTGTTACACTTCAGTGAATTAAGATTAGGTTAGGTTTGACTGAGGACAGTTTACACTTAAGTTTTTGTTGGTATTAAGATGCTTTCAACACGGAGGCCAGTTCTGGAGCTTGTTATTACACATGCACCATAAATTGCTATCTCTTCATATGTTTGTAACATCTGTGTTTACTGTCAAGTCAGGTGATAAGAAAAGTAGCCAGGTGTCACCTAATTTACTCTTTAAAGTTTCATATTATTTCAAAGACACTATTACTGTTCAGTTGCTTAAATTTGGATTTTTATTATGAGCAAAATATAAGCCATAAATGTTTGCTCATTTGTTTTTTGTGTTATTTCCCTTCATCCCTTCACCCTGCATCAGCCAAGCTAATGTTCATTTAGTAATGTTATTGGTATCTGTGTGTCTTTATTGACATTTCAGACAATATGATGTTTGCTCTGACCCAGTCTGGAAAATTAATTTGGCAGAGGAGCATGGCTGTTTTTATCTGCCTTCTCCTTCACCGTATGAAAAGAGTCATGTCTGGCTATGCAGGGCTTATTATGAGTTGATGTGTACAACAAGAACATCAGAGACGCATGGTTACCAATAGGCTCTTAGACATCCCTGCACCTGGCACAGTGGCATAATTGGTTGGGATGGCCCGCATTCCCCATTTGTCGGGCCACAAGACTGTTTGCTGGCTATAATACCCCCAACCTTGTTCACCCATCTGAGCCCCAGCCCTCTTCAATGTCTCATATCATCACCATTTACATAGTCAAGAGCCGTTAGCTTTGTGCATTGGTAAACAGACCTAGAGCCTTTCCCTCTCCTGAACCCTTGTGTTTTGTCATTTTCCCTCTGAATTCGCTTACTAGTTTTCCATTGCCTTGTCCTCCCAAAGCTGTGTCTTACTTAATGGGGAACACAGGGCTTAAAAGAAGGAGGCACCAATTTACATATAGTCTTGATCTTGTTTCACTAATGGATTAATCTATGAATTGGGTGTGTTGTGCAAACAGTATAATGTAAGACAAAGCATATTACAATTTCCTTAACACAAAGTAAATAAACTACTGCAGTTCATTGCAGCATTATGACCACAAATGCCTACAGGGACAATCCAAGCTAAAGCAAAACTAACATATGAGATTTGTATGAACTTGATACTTATTTAATAAGAGAATGACTTAAGTAACACAGCAAGTGCTCATGGTGAATTTGGTTTAATTGTGAAATGCTCACTGAAATCAAATTCACAAGTAAATTCTATTGATTCCACACAGTCACTGTTTCCAGTTAGTTATTAGACAGCATCTTCTTGTGATGTCTCTTTGTCAGAGTGGTCTTTTTTCTCTGGCCTCTGGGTTTTGGAGCAGGGCTGTTTATTTTCATGCGCACTAAATTAAGTATTGAAGATTAAATAGGTACCTCATGAGACATTTGTTATCTAGGCGTACTACCTTCAGTTAGCAATTTGGCAAGAGTAATATTAAAGGTCAGAGAGAGAGGGAGAGAGAGAGAGAGAGAGATGTTATAAAACAAAAGAAATTTCAGGACTAGGATAACCACACAAATTTTATTAAAAAGCTTGTTGTGCTTTTACCATCCATCTTTGCATCCTTGCAAAAGATAGCAACACTCAGGGCCGGATCTACTAAAGGTTTGCGTATATAAAAAAATGTACACACTGATTTACTAGCAGTGCACCGAGGGTTGCGTCTTTAAAAGGTGCAAAATAGCACGTCTGTATCCAGTTAGTACGTTGGCCGCAATGAATATG
>JAPQLA010000006.1:2423342-2438084 GCA_029822935.1 Naso vlamingii | reverse complement strand
TATATATATGTATATACGCACACGCAATATACTCTCACCGGCCACTTTATTAGTACCCCCTTTTGCTTTCAGGACTGCCTTAATTCTTTGTGTCATAGATCAACAAGGTGCTGGATGGAAACATTCCTCAGAGATTCTGGTCCATACTGACATGATAGCATCACGCAGTTGTTGCAGACTTGTCAGCTGCACATCCATGATGCCAATATCCCGTTCCAGCACATCCCAAAGGTGCTCTATTGCACTGAGATCTGGTGACTGTGGAGGCCACTGAAGTACAGTGAACTCATTGTAATGTTCAAGATACCAGTTTGAGATGATTTGAGCTTTGTGACATGGCACATTATCCTGCTGAAAGTAGCCATCAGAGGATGGGTACACTGTGGTCATAAAGGGATGGACATGGGCAGCAACAATACTCAGGTAGGCTGTGGCATTTAAACGATGCTCAATTGGTACTAAGGTGCCCAAAGTGTGCCAAGAAAATATTGTCCACACCATTACACCACCACCACCAGCCTGAACCGTTGATACAAGGCAGGATGGATCCATGCTTTCATGTTGTTTATGCCAAATTCTGACCCTATCATCTGAATGTCGCAGCAGAAATCAAAACTCATCAGACCAGGCAACGTTTTCCTAATCTTCAGTTGTCCAATTTTGGTGAGCCCGTGCGATTTGTAGCCTTAGTTTCCTGTTCTTAGCTGACAGGAGTGGCGCCCGGTGTGGTCTTCTGCTGCTGTAGCCCATCTGCTTCAAGGTTCGACGTGTTGTGCATTCAGAGATGGTCTTCTGCATACCTTGGTTGTAACGAATGGTTATTTGAGTTACTGTTGCCTTTCTATCATCTCGAACCAGCCTGGCCATTCTCCTCTGACCTCTGGCATCGACAAGGCATTTTGCCCAGAGAACTGTTGCTCACTGGATATTTTTTCTTTTTCAGACCATTCTCTGTAAACCCTAGAGATGGTTGCGTGTGAAAATCCCAGCAGATCAGCAGTTTCTGAAATACTCAGACCTGCCCATCTGGCACCAACAACCATGCCACGTCAAATCACTTAAATCACCTTTCTTCCCTATTCTGATGTGCGGTTTGAACTTCAGCAGGTCATCTCGACCAAGTCTACATGTCTAAATTCATTGAGTTGCTACCATGTGATTGGCCATGTGTATTGTCTTCCCCTGACTAGTGCTCTAATGTCTAAGTCTTAGAAATAGTACACTAGTTAGACGATGGATGAGCATGAACGTTATCTTTGGCAGACGAAACCAGCTTCCTCACCAACAGTGTCCTGGTTAAGCTTTTTAGAAGTAACCACAAAGTTGGTTAGTAAGGAGCTTTGTTTTACCATGTTTAGTCTGTAAGTGAGCAAATATTGAAGCAAAAAAAAAATAAAAAAAATCCACCTCTTTGCAAAAAGATAAAATGTGGAGAGTGCAAACTTTCACAGCATCGCCACCCAATGGAAGGCAGCATGTAACCAGGTAACCAAGGAAATACCACAACAATGCAATCATATTTCTGAATAAAAGTTTTGCTATTTAAATTAAATAATGAATTCTGGACAACATACACCTTTTAATGAGATTTTTATTGACCACTGCAAGCGAAAAATTCTTTTTTCAAAGCTTTTTCTTGAGATCCCCAGAATTTTGCAGTTGAGGCTTTCAAGGGGTCTGACCTGTCAATTAAGGGGTCTCAGACCCCCCAAGACCCCCCGTATTTTGCACTTTTCCTGTCCTCATCGGTTGTTGTCCTTTCAAAGTTAATCTGCACCAGTGGGTGTTTCACCTACTGTGGAGTATGTGTGTGTTTGGAGCAGTCTTGCCAAGCGAGACAACTGAAAGCCTAAAATGTCTCCACAAGCTGTTTAATAATTACATAGATGTTGTTATATTGGGTTATGATTGAGATTCTGGCCCACCATGCATCGTGGTAAGAGACAAATAGACATTTTTTGCTTGAAATCACATCACATTATCATCAAATAGCAAACACAACGAAAGAATGTACCACCTCATCGCCAGTTTTGTTGTGTACTTTTGTTGTACCTATTCATAATAAGCAGACAGCGAACCCGAAAATTGCTAGCCCCATTTAATATATTTAGTAACTCATCAGTACAAGGATGTAAGCATGTAACACAGAGGGTGTCTCCGTCCGGACCTAGGTCTGCCCTGGGGCGTCCTCCCAGCTTTATGTGCCTGAAACACCTCCTTAGGGAAGCGACCTTACTGTGCAAAGAAGCATTGACTTTACTCTGAGTCCCTCACAGGTGACTGAACTTCTCACCTTATCCCTAAGGGAGACGACAGCCACTGTCTTGAGGAAACCCATTTCAGCGCTTGTATTTGCGATCTCATTCTTTTATGATCCATCCTTTATGACCATGGGTGAGGGTAGGAGGGAAGATTGACCGGCGGTTTGAGAGCTTTGCCGTCTTGCTCAGCTCTCTTTTCGTCACGATGATGTAGAGCAAGCACAAAACTGCTCTTCCAGCCAATGTCCTGCTTCACAGTCCCCTTACTCGTTAGTAAGACCCCAAGATACTTGAACTCCTTCACTTGGGGTAGGACTCATTCCTTACTTAGGGGTTTCCTGCTGAAAACCATGACCTCAGATTTAGAGGTGCTGATCATCATCCCAGTTTCTAAATTTCCCCCTTTAATCTATTTTATCATATTGTATGAAGAACTACAAACTTCATTGTGCAATCCTGTGTCACACAAGGATGAATAAATTACCTTGTACCTATTTATTCATCAATGAATGATTTTGTTTTTCAGGACAACTGCATTAAAGTGTCCATTATCCTGTAGAGAGGAGGACCAGAATTGGAGTGCAAATGAGGTTCATATTAAGCAATTTCCACAAAACTTACCCAGAACACCCACCACCACTTCACCACTGGGTTTGGGCCCCTGCACAGTTCTACCTCCAATACAAAAGCCAATGACGAGAAAGGAGTCAGAACTGAGCCCCTCTCAGAGTGTGAACACAGCCTACCCCGTCCATAAAAGCAGCTCTGATGGCTATCTGGGTCAGATGGAGAAACAGAAGCTGAGGGCAAGAGTAACATACAAGGTTGGTGTGTCTGTGGGCTCGTTTGTGACCTGTATGGAGGTCACGTGAATACTCATGCATTTTTTCCTCCGCTGTAAAACAGTTATATTTGTGTTTCAATATGTATTCATGTATTGTTGTATGTTTGTATGTCTGCTTCCTTGAATATCACACATATTCACTATATTAGTCTTTGTTTGGTGTGCATGCATTTTTAAACTGTGTTTAACAAGGCACAAGGGCCACAAAACTCACTCAACATACACTGACTAACTGCATTCTAGTTAGAAAAATAAGAACTCATTATGCAGTTTCACCTAACAAAAGTGACACATGAATTTTTCAACTGAGTACCATTCCCCTTTAAACCCCCTACATGAGAGGTTACACAAATAAATGCCCCTTTGAAGTCCCCAGTAATCCCCTCAGCTGTCTCCATGCAGGGACTGCTTAATCCAGCAGGAGTGTTCTAGTGACTAAGGGCACAAAACATCAGGTTAATTGTCTAGCTCCACTAAGATACACTTAATTGCTATAAGATGATGACTATATAAACCACAGGCTCTGAAAAGCCATTTGAAGATGTGTTAGAGGATAAGGTGATTAAAAGGGAGAGAGTCTGTTAGGCGCAGGGCCACTAAAGATTCCCATTTGCATTTAATCATTTGGCTGTTGCTGTTTTTTCCCCCTCTCCTTTGGTTTGTCAGACTTAGTTGTACAGAAGAGTCCTGAGTAGAAAGTGACTCAGTTATCCTGCCTTTATCAAAGGTAGTTGCAAAGACTGTTTAGCCATATTAAGAATTTGTTGCTGTGGCTTATATAAGCACTTGTTAACACATCAAACTAATTCTGGTAATGTGTTTCCAAATCAGTTTGTAAACAGGTACCTCACACAGAAATACATCACGCTGCACTCACGGCTGAAACTGTCTTGAACATTATTTGCAGAAATGCTTTCAGTAATAGAAGAAAATACAAGACCATTCAGTAATTTCTGTGTGCACTAGTCTTACCTGATATTAACATCACACATGGCTGGCCATGTTTAACCCTAAAATGTCCCTAACTGTAGTAGGATGCCAAATGCCAGCAAAACTGGAAATTCAAGCATTAACAAAGACAAATTTATTCTATGTGTAAGGTATCATATATATTGTTACATTAATGTGGAAAAAAACAAGTTACTTCAGTACTGTATAGTTTTCATACCAGTTAACAACTATCAATGGAGATAGATGGTGCCAAGAGGGGCTAAAAAGTATGATTTAGTGCTTAAAGTCGGATTCATGCTGGAGCCCTCACATTGTCCTCCTGTTGTACCCAACACTGCCCACCCTGACCTCCCTGTCTCTCCCACCATGTTAGCCATCATGTCTGACAAGATTACAGGCTCCAATTGTAATGCAGTCTGGCCGCAGTGCCTAAGCATGAAAGCAGATGAGCATGACTTAGAAGCTGGAAAAAGAGGGTTGAGGGCTTGGAAAGAAAGGAACCCTATTGTTGTCCGTGACCAATAGATAAAGCAAACTGAAATCCTCCAGCAGAAGCAGGCAGAGGGCCTCTTACAGAAATATAAATTCAATGAGAAAGATGTCACAAGACAAAAGATAATGTTTAACTGAGAGGATATAGCTTAACTGCATTTCATAAACAAGGATACTGTGTACGATCACCACTGTCATTAACATCATTACAAAAAACTAAGGGCCCTATTTTGTTGATCTGTGGCGTATAGTCTAAAGCGCAAGGCACTAGTTCAATTGGAATGTGTCCAAGCCCACTTTGCTATATAAACAGCTTGTAATCTGGGCACAAAGTGAGAGGCAGGCAGTGTTGTCAGATGTACATTAACTATTGTATTTGTACAATAATTTTGCCCTCTGTACAGTGTACAATGTTGAAAGGGAGAGTATAATCGTCCTCTCGTCATCAAAACAGTGGCACAACAACTAAAGAGGTACCTAACAAATGTCAGGAGACAAGGAAAGCAAAAGCTTCACTGCATAGAAGTAATCCACTGACGAGGCTAGTAACTTAGAGTCCTGCTGTGCATCCAAATGTGACATAAGCAGAGTGTGATTTTTGTTGGTCAAATGCTTCCTGGTGCTACAAAATAGTAATCCACCAACAATGCGCCTGACCACACTGCATAAAAAAAAAAACACTCCCATGGGCACACAGATGCAATTGAGTGCATTTTCTATTACACTGCACTGTGCACCACCTTTGCGTCGTGAGGAAGATAGGGCCCCAGGAATCCATATCCATGCAGTGTCACTGTGAGGTTGTACTTAAGCTCTGTGGTACCTAGAGCTTAATGCTACTGTCAGCATTCTAATGATAACTTTGAAATAGCTACCATGCTGATGTTTACAGTAGAGGATTTATCACGTTCACATCCTAGTTTTGTCTGTAAGTATACTAATGGTTTTTTTCCATATACATGTGCTGGCTTGGCTAAACTTGGTTTGGCTCAGCACATCAGCCCAACGAAGCAGGGGTTTGCATTCCCATTACAGCAGGGCTACCCACTTGTGGGTGTGCATTTTATTGATGATGCCCCGTGCTGATTGGTGGGATATGATTGTGGAAACATTCTCGCAAAGGACGGGTACAGACATACAGAGAGAGGAAAAGAGATAGACCAATAAAGAGAGAGAGAGAGAACTTTTTTGCTTTTAAACTTAGAGTGATCACAGACTTTCTTAGGCTGACCTTATATAACACAGCTCACATCATGACAGAGACATGTCTGAACAGAAACAGAACGTCTTCTCAGCTAAATATCATGACTTTAAAAGCACCAAAAATGACTTGCTTTAACAAATTTTTGTTAGTTTATAATATGAAGAATTGTAAAATATCATTTCCATGAGGCTGTTCAGTCAGAAAGTCATGGATCATGAGTAATAAACTTGGTGTTTCATCCTCGCAGTGTAGCAAAAGTCAGGCTGCTGCATGGGGCTTGCAGTTTATACTATGTTGACTATAGACCTTAGACCCTATTTGCAGGCTAGAACATAAAGACAGTAATTTCGCTGATCGGTTCAGTATTGAGCTTTCTACAACAGTAGGAATTACAGGCATTTCTACACATGGTCTCCCCATTTTCAGAGGCTCAAAAGTAATTAGACACATCTGTTAAGAGTGAGCAAAACAACTGCCGCTGTGAGAATGAACTCTGTGCCACAATGAATAAATCACTTCTTACCGATTTGGTAAGTTTTTCAGGCATGGCAAAAATGGCAGAGATGAAGCTGAATTATGACCAAGCCTCCCTGACATCGTTGCAGCCCGCTTGAAGGTAGGGTCAGTGCGCTTTGGCCCCACCCCAATGAAGGTCCATCTTTTTCACGGCTCGGCGCAGTTAAAGTGGTAATGGAAATGCAGATTAGCGCGTCACGGTGTATCTCTGCGTGGCCAAAAGTGCCGGTGGAAAAGCCCCATTACATTTGTTTATAATAGCACTTAAAAATGCACCCTTATAATGTCAGGGGATCAGCCAGATCAATAAACTTCATCGCCTGGAGTGGAATAATAAGAGGACATACATAGAACAACAACCAAGGGGTTACAAGCACAACATAAAACAAATTTGGCTCATCACACCATTCAGTAGTTGTTGAGATATTTCAGTCTGGACCAAAATGGTGGACTGACAAATTGACTGGAAGACTAGACAAACCAACACTGCCATTACTGAGGCCACGTCACTAGTGTAAAAAAAAAAAAAAAAAAAGGTCACTTCGGTTCTGTGAAATGTGTATGGCTGAGCATGACATTTTATCTCAGATATTTCTCCATGCAACAACTCTGTACACAATATGTCTGAGAAATGGTATGCAGTAGAAACCTTGTTTCTCAGTTTGATGAAGACATTGTCACTCATATTGAGACTGCAGTAGCTGAACACAATGAGAGACATCTAAGGGATCAAAATTGTAGTCTGAAGCTTTTTGTTTGTGCCGTGGTGTTGTTTGAAACATCAAAACTGATCGAATTGATTAAAAGTATCACTTGATATTTGAAAGCACAAATTGTGTCCAGTGCTTGTCAGCTTGCAAAACTTCAAAAACACACTCTCTCTCTCTCTCTTTCTCTCTCTCTCAGTCTTTCTCTCAGGCTTACAATCTTGAAGACTACAAGCAGCTGAAGTCAGATATTAATCTGCAAGGCCTGGGTCCTGACTACAATGCTATTGAAAAGACAGTAAGTACCATCCTGCAATGCCAGTGTCATATTTGCAGAAATAGTCACTGACTTACCAGTTTGTATGTGATCATTTATCCAGAAACTACACAGTTAAGATGTTAGGTACTGCACAACACAAACAGGCAACTTCTTGTTCCTCCACATAGCAAAATTCATTCATTCGTTTTCATAACTTCTCATCCTTTGCAGGGTCACGGGGTGACGTGTCTTATTTTCTCTTTTGTATATAATTATTGCGCTTAAACAAAGCAAAAGTCATTTAATGGAAAAAAATTGCAGTGCACACAATATTTCTTATCTGATTATTTGATTCATTGTGGGATTAATCGGTAGGATAGTCAGCACCGACCCTTAGTACTTTTTTGCCGGTATGGACGTAAATAGTGGTCTTAAATGGACATGAAATGGGTCTTAAACAGATATCATAATGATCTTAAAAAGGTCTTAAAAAGTCTTACATTTGACTTGTCAACCTGCAGACACCCTGCCTGTAGCTTTGATGTTGATTGACATGTTTGTGTAATGTTAATGTTTGTGTGTTCATATGAGAACTTTTCACCAAATGAAGTGAAAATCTATCCGTACACTAAAATATGAAGGGTCCACATATTTTTGCTGTCAATATTTAAAAGTCTTTCTGACTTGTAATCCATTTTCTAACCAAGTGATAGGAGATGGCACAGAAGAACATGATACAAAAGCTGCCCAAAATACCAGGTTGTTATACCGTGGAGTGGGGGGGTGTTCTGTGTGCAAGGCTCTACTGAGGAGGGAAAACACAAAGACAAGGGCCTAAAGGGAGAAATAGCTGAGTTAATTAAACGTCCTTTTATAATCTGCATCTGTTTTTGCTCTCTCTCTCTCTCTCTCTCTCTCTCTCTCTCTCCTCTCTCTCTCATTTCCTCTGTCCCTCCTTCACCATCATCATGCTGAGAAAATGAAACGACAGAAGCTGTATTCAAATGTGATCCGTGAGCAGAACAAAAAGATAAATAGGATTCCCTTTCTACTGGCCAAGAACCTGGAAGGCAATGACAAGAAAGTTCCCAGGATGAAGGTGTGTGTGTGTGTGTGTGTGTGTGTGTGTGTGTATGTGTGTGTGTGTGTGTGAGCACTGGTACATGTCTCTTTCAAGACAGGCATGTGCTTGTGGTTGCTTGACAGAGACAAACTGTGACTAAATTAAATGGCAAAGACTCACCTGTCTTTCAAAGCAGGCTGTTAACTACATGTAAGCCTAACATCCTGCATTGTTCTTGTTAACAAATTTATGGAACAGAAAAATCCTAATTGTAATTATTATTATGTCATTATGCTTCTTAGACACTAGTACTACGAAGAAAGTGCAGATTAATTCTAGGCATAATAAATCCAAAGGTCTGCAAACCTGAAGCCAACAGTTGATTGGTTAATAGATAGTTTACACATTTTGATTGCATTTTGACTGCGCTTATGCAGCATACAGTAATTAGTAATACATTTAGAAATGTGGATCTCTCTCGCCTCTCTCTCTCTTAACTTTAGGCTTTGGAATATGCCAGGACCATTGCCAAACCCCCTGTACAGCCTCAACCAAAACAGAGAAGAAAACACCAGACTGAAGGCTCCACCAAGCACACGCCTTACTTCGAGGGCTTGGACATGTCCCAGCCAGCCTCACTGGATGTCCTTAGAAAAAGGCATGAAGAAGAAAAGAAGGCTGTGGCTCGATTCAGAAAAGTGCATGCTGTCTGAGGCAAGGTGCAGTTGATATCAACAGTCCACAGAACTGGGCTTTAATAGATATTTTGTAGTCCAAATGAACACAACATGCTGCCTCAAAGATTTTTCAGTTGTTAGTGTGATATCAACAAATCACTACTCATTGTATTTTCACACATTTTTTTTTAATAATTACCAAAAGATAGTTGCAGATAATCTCTGAGATGAGTGGTAGCCAGCATCTGTGTTACCTTTAACATTGTTGTACACCAGATCAGATTTCACATGAGTTTGCTGGATTGCTATACTGCACTGACAGGGTGCTGTTCTCTTTGTCTATACAGACCTACAGCTGTCAAAGGTTATAGTTACAGAGGATAGTAAAGGGAGAAAAAACCTATTGATAACATAAAAAAGAATAGTGGTTCTATACATTATATTAACATGAAGACTTGCAAAAACAAGATAAAGACAAATTTACATGTACTTTGCAACATGTAGTCAACATGGGTTTAATATTCTTTCAAGCAATTGTATCAAGTTGTTACAATTAACGGGTTATATATATATATAAATGTTTAAGAACTACACAAATGCAACATATGGCAAAATTAGTCCCTTCTGTTTTCTTATATTAATGTTATTTTCAATAATTTTGGAATTATGACGTTGTGTCATGTGTCCTGTAGTCATTAGGTTGTGAGAAATTTTGCCAAGCAAAGGAAGCAGTTTGATTTCCTCTTGCATGCTGCTCCAAGTCTCATTTGATTGGTTGTAAGTATATAATATCTACATCTCATCTTAAGCCTTTATACAAACTTAGCAAGTAGGTCTGGCTTGCCTCATTTTTATCCATGCAGCATAGTAAGACATTTACAGTTGCAGGTATATTTCACAAGTTCAACTGTTACTACTAAGACAAAATACAAAAACCCTAACCCTATATCAACTTTGACATCCCTGGTGACCTAACAGTTGAGTAATAGATTAACCCTCCTGTTGGCCTAACATTGGAACATACATCCCATGACCTCTGGGGTCAGACTTACCCAGCTACGGCAGAGTGTGTGTGTGTGCGTGTGTGTGTGTGAGTGACAGAGGGAGGGGGGGGCATTGTTACCCAGACAGGGTAGAGAGGGGATAGAAATTATTATTATTATTATTATTATTATTATTATTATTATAAAAAGTACATTCAATACTACTGTATCTTACAACTCATGGTATGTTTCATTAACAATAATAATCCCCCCCCCCGTCACACACACACACACACACACACACACAGTCCTCTGCCATAGCTGGGTAAGTCTGACCCCAGAGGTCATGGGATGTATGTTCCAATGTTAGGCCAACAGGAGGGTTAAGCAGCGTATATTTCAGTGAAAAATAAGACTTTTCAGTTGCTTCTTAGCTGTCAGGGTCTTAGCTGTCATTAAGTTCAGCAGCACCAACAGTCCCAAGCTCAAGGATCACTGTATTTTGTCCTAGGGGTTGTACTGAAAACATTCCATACTGTTTGGAGGAATTGATAGCAGTTGACTGCAGGGATATTGGTAGATTAGGTTAGGTTAAGCTAATATGGCAGCAGGCTAAATTAAACTTAACTAACTAAACTAACTAAACTTAACTTTAAACTAGCAAGTAGCATAGAAAATTAGCAACAGCCTTAAACCTTCCACAATGTCCAGGTTGACAGGAGGATCAATTTATTTGTATAATGCTTTATGATCATGCTAATTAAATGGTTCAAGTCTCATGCGAACACAATGTTTAGTAACCTTTTTTTATACAAGGAATAGCTCACTCCAGCCTGTGATATAGTGTGATTACATCACTTCTAATATCACCTCTTAGAGGGTTGTCAGCCCTCTGGTTACCATGTAATGCCCTGTGACATTGCACTTTATAAGGCATTGGACAATGATTCCTTTTTTTATTAATGTCTGGCTTCCTGGAATAGATCACACCAACAAAAAATATTACAAAATAATGTATTTCGTTCAAAATCTTCAAATCTTTTATGATTAAAAACTAGCTAGAAATTGTTAAACTGTAATGATTTCTCCTAAATGCAGTTAATTTTTTGATTTTTGAGAGTTTAAGTAGCAAGCTCGTAGTTGTGAAGGGTAAAAATGAACAAAAGAATATTTAACCGTAATGATATTTAGTGAATGTGTAGGCCACTGAGATACATCTGCCACTTTGGTGTTGTAAGAGATGCTAAGGCAGATAGTAATTTAATCGAATTCATTCATCCAAAAATAGTTGTACATAAATGAATGAGTGAGTGAGTGCACAGCCTTGGCCATGTATAAGCAAAACAGGCAGTTAACAATTAGAACCTAAAATTATGCATAAGTTGAAACTCAGTAGCCTACACTGTCATTAGGTATTTTTAAGGTTCACCATATCAAGCTAATAAAAAACTTAAAAGTAACATAATATAACAACTGGTATGTTGTGTGATTTGGTGCCCCTACAGTTTCTGAGTGAAATATAGTACTGTAAATGCAGATTCATTGTTTCTGTAATCACATCGTCAACAAAGCCCTGCAGCATAAAGCCAGCGTAATTTACTGAAAACTGATGTCTAATAAGTAAGCCTGCACGCTCAGACATTTTTTTGCTGTGCGCAGGTTGCACAAGCTGTCACATGATTCAGAACAGCAGTATGCCAAGCTAATGTTACCTGAACCAAAGTCGATATACTGCTAACACCTAACTGTAAAATGCTGCTGGCTAGACCTTTATCAGATTTGGCTGACTTGGTTTATAATCAAAAACAAGCAGGGTGACAACTTTACCAACAAAGCCATAGACCAAGCAAGTGCAGCAACACAAAACATAATTTAGCAATCCAGCTAATACTAAGTTCAACTTTAAAAGTCAGCCTGGGCCTTTTTTATTTGGGAAGCTCTTTCTAATGGTTAAAAGCCAGTCTGCTATTACTTTTGTCCCAGCAGTCTGCTTATTCAATCTCTCTTTTTCTCCTCTCTCTCAATTTCATTTTCTGAAATGTGATCCACTTTCAGCTAAAGCAGTGATCGTTTTTGGTGTGTGTGATGAAGTGCTGTAAATTGTTATCCTCCCAGCTCACTTAAATTACGCAATGCAGCAACTGGTTATCGGGTATAGAGTGACTGAGACACCATTCAGTCTATTATAAGTGAACATACCATAAAAATTATTTTAAAGATGCTATGGTTAAATAATTACATAATGTTGCTTTAATTTTTATGTTTTTTTAATTCACCCTCTGCAACTTGGTTGCTAAGAGTACTTAAATTGGCTGCACCTCTAAGAATATACAAAGGTTTAAAAATTTCAAGCTAAGAATAGTGCAAACTTTCCATTCTTGCAGTGAGGGCTCCATGACAAATGTCACAATCAGGCTAAAATAATCACAGGCAGAGTTGGGTTGTTCATTTGGAATGACTGTATTTGTTTTGTCAATTCCTTTTTACAACTCAGGAATGGATTTTAGTTGGTATTGTGATTTTGCCCACAGCATTGTGGTAACACTAAATGATAGTGCCCTGCATGATCAGGAAGTGTTATGCATTTAGTCTTTGAGTAATCATCTTAATTACATTGTCACATTAACTGTGATGCACAGCCTTGGTGAGAACAATTGCTCTTAAAATTGATTTGCAATATTGCAAAAGGCAGGCACTTAACTATTATGTTTGCGATATGAAAACATCATTACTTAAAAGAAATCATGGAAAAAAAATATAAAGCAGCCCCAACAAATCATTCATATTTTTTCTAGTCTGTGTGTACCTCACATTGTGGGATGAATGCTGTTGTCATGCCTCTTCTATTAAATCCAACCTGTTATCCTTGACAATTTGTGAGAATGAATTATGCAGCAGATCTTAGCTCTTAAAGAAAGTCAGTTCTTCCTTGCACACACACACACACAGCAACACGTTTTAAGTTTTATCTTACCCTTACACAGCTTAGATCAAAAGCATCTCAACACCACAACTCTGGGGACTTGGCTTTAATGTGTAGGACTTCCAAGGCTCTGATGCCTGTGCAAATCTTTAGTTAAGTTTGGCTAAGGAACAAGGAGAGTAGGCCTTACCGCTGCTATGGCCCTTCTCTGCTAGGGAGCTGGATCGTTTCAGCCTGGGAATGCTGCACTTTGACCGACTTCATCTAGGGTTCAATTTTGTCCTTTATCGTCAGGACTGCATCATTAGTTCATTTTATTAACATTAATACACAGACAAAACTCAAAACTTAACTGAGCAACAAAAGGGTATTTTTTCTGAATGTCATTTCTCACAGAAACTTGCGTTCTATTTTCTGGCATCTCCTAGCTTATCTCTCATCTATTCTCTCTCATTTATCAACTCGGCCCCTCCTTATCAAATTCACTCTGCTGTTGACTGGGTAAGTCCACCCCCTAGCCTGACAGCCATACAGGACAGCCAGTCAGAGACAGTCTGGACAGCCAATCAAGAGACAGTGCTGTGACATTCCCCTCCCCCACTAACAGTAAAGTGGCCTCTCTACAAAGAGCCCACCTGCTCATCATACACACACATCCACACACCAGTGGCACAGCCATCGGGAACAATTTGGGGTTCAGTGTCTTGCCCAAGAACACTTGACATGCAGACCGGAGGAGCCAGGGATGGAACCACCGACCCTCTGATTTTTTAGACAACCGGCTCTACCTACTGAGCTACAGTCGCCCCATCTCTGGCCTTCATGCGGGCCTTGGCCCCAACCAAGAAGGAAACGTACTGCAAGACATTTCTTAGTGCAGCTAAATCAATCACCTGTTCCTTAATCAGGTGCAGTGGGTCCCTCACCTCATGACCAATGATGAGCTCAAACCAGCTGAAACCTAAAGACTAAGTTGGAGCATAACAAAAACAAACACTAAGAAGGGAAGGGCCTCATCTCGCTCCTTGTGCTGGGCTTCCAAGGAGTTCTTATCATGCTCTTCACGGTGCTATACAACTATTATTTCTCTAAATCAACAGAGAAGTTAAGGAATGAGAGGGAAAGCTAAAGGAGCCTATAAGGGTAAGAATGTAAAGTATATAGAATCTAAGTATAGTAGTGGTGATGTGTGGACTGCCTGCCGGGTTATCAAATCAATGTCCTCAGTCACCCATATAAACAACAAGAACAAGAGCAAACCAATTAGAACTGAGGAAATTAATGATTCAGATCTCCCTACTACTTTCAACAAGTTTTATTCTCGTTTTTAAAAACACAGCTTTCCTGAAATATCTCTCATCTTAGAGAGAGCATCTCTTCTAATTGTGACATTTTCATCCACTAGTAAAGTCTTAGACATCTTCTTAGGCATGTAAACAGAAGAAAGACCCCTGGTCCAGATCAAACTTTCACATGCTTACCAACTTACAAGTGTCCTCCACCACATATTTCAAATGTGACTTGATTGTAATAAAATCCCTGCTATCTGGAAATCTTCTACTGTAATTCCTGTCTCTAAAACTCTATTAAGCAATTTAATGATTTCAGACCTATGGCACTAATATCATTAAGAATGAAAAAGAACATAATTCTGTCAAATGTAGATGGAAAAACTGATCCATTGCAGTTTGCATACCAGGTGGTGAAAGGGGTGGAGGACGCAAAGCTTTTTATACTTAACAACAAGCATTTGGAAACGGCTCAAGCCCATCTCAGGCTTTTATCTACAAACCCCAATTCCAGTGAAGTTGGGACGTCGTGTAAAACGTAAATAAAAATGCAATACAATGATTTTCAAATCC
>JAPQLA010000006.1:2404339-2414970 GCA_029822935.1 Naso vlamingii | reverse complement strand
AAAAAATATATATATATATATATATATATATATATATATATATATATATATATATATATATATATATATATATATATGGCGTTTTTCTTGGTGAAGTAAAAGAATAGCTACAGGAAAGAAAAGGCATTTTGAAGACATGGTCAGACCAGATGGAACCCTGCTGCACCTGGCCGTGCGTCAATACATTTTATTGAGCGCACCAGGATAACAAGTTGCTTTTAGGGGAAAATTAGAAAGTAAATGAAACAAATGGTGATGAAATCGTCTTAAGGATCCGCTCTTGCGGCGCGCTTAAGCGGATTTTTCTGGCCATTTCATTAAGTAAAAATTTGAGCCGATCAGTGCGTCACTCCGTTAAGTGGCACGTTTGGATAAGAGGTTTGCAGTGGTGTATTGGGTAATACTAGGCTTAGAGTTTCCAGAGCTGCCTTACTGGTGACAGAGGACGATAGAGCAAAGGGATGGAGCGAAGTAGCCTTCATCACATCCCTCTATTCATTTCGTAGATCACCTGAATGTATTTGTAGAAAAAAACTATCCTACTACAAATCCATGGTCCATATTGTTTTAGTTTCGTCTGGGCCTTTGTGATCTTATTTCTTAAATATAGAAATCATAGAAATTGTTTAAAACAGAAGTACGACCGTTTGTTTGGTTTGAATCTTGTAGACAGGCTATAGACTAGACCTAGTTAAAACGTCAACTTTTTACCAGTGGGCTAGAATTGTGCTTTGTGGTCAGCAGATTTTTTTTTCAATATTATTAATTAAAATGTAATCACGCCATTAGCCTGAGTAGGCTAATAATTTAAAACCACTCTCTAGAATAACTATAAAAACGTTTTATCACCGCATAATTATAGATAGGCTCAGCATAGTTTTCCTATAGCCCAGCCTTTTGCTCTGTGCGAATTCACTGTATTTTGCCCAAACCTTTTTTTTAAAAAAAACAAAAAACAAAAAACAGGCTACATTGTGTCATCACTATTCAATTATATAAAATTTGTCATCATAACAAACCATCATGAAATATTACTTTTCAATGAGATTTTTTTTCTACAGATGCGCGTATAGAAACGATTCCATGCAGGTTTTTGTTTTTGTCTTAATGGACAATGCCAAAGGCGGGCAGCACGAGAGGAGCATTCTAGGCCCACTGACGTAAAACCCTTTAGCCAGGCTCCAAAAACAATAAAGTCCGTCTAACTAGTAAAAGAAAAGAAAAAAATGTGCACAGTGTCCACTGTTGAAAATAGAGACTGTCTTCATTTTTTTAAATTCTTTTTTAAATTTTTATGTTTTTATTGAAATCATTTAAACTTGGATCATTCATCTTCCAGAGGCAAGCTCTGCATCCATGTTGATGGTGAGAATCTACACACAGCCTTGTTGCAGCTCTCATGATCATAATCCATGGCTTATTTCTGGATGATGGTTTAGGTCTTCTAATGAGAGTTGGCACTTCTGGGGCATTCATGCATCCGATAGGCACACAAATAGAATATACCTGAAAAGAAAGACAGGTTAGGTCCTTGCTATCCATCAAGAATTTAACTGTCATGCTTCTTGAATTCAAATATTTAAATTTCCATTATGTTACATAAAACTATTGTGATTAAATGGATTTGTGGGGATATAATACTTCTCTTAAATCATCCAGTTTTATGTTTGTTGTTTATTAACAAAACATTTACAACTATGTTTGAGTTATGTCATTTTGATTTATTGACAGCACCTGAAAATGTTGGCGAATTACTGTTTTGGGGCCCTGAACAGAAACTAGTTTTGACAGGTTTTGAATTCATAAATAACAAAGTTAAATTGGCAAACTGTCCTTTGTCACTTTGAGACAATGAATATTATAGCCTACTGGGTAACATTTTACAGTTAGGACCACAAAATTTAGTTATCTAGGAATAAATGAGGAACTAGCTGCCAGTTAGTCATCAGTTCATCAATAGAGTAGCTAATCAGTTAATTTAAAAACGACTGAGGAACGAATCAGGAACAGCATGATGTTTGGTTATTCGTTAGTTAAGAATTAATTAAGTACTTTCCTAATAATTCCTCATAAAGATCTACAAAGCAGATATTGATGAATTTCTACAGACTAGACCGTGAGATACTACATTACAACATACAGTATAAGGGTGATGCCCCTGTTAGGGTGGGGAAAAGGAGACTTGGAAACTACATGTATTCACGAAGAAAGGAGTCTGTCTTCAGTAGCCACTCAGTAGGATGCATCACTTTACTTAAAGGAACACTAAATTGGTAGGATAATGATGAAGTAATGAGGGACTACTTAGTAATTACCCAGTACAATGTCTCACTACTTGGGGTGCACAAAAAACAGTTAATGATACAAAAAGTGGTCTGTTTGATCCCTTCACAGATATTTATGAACAAATAATTGATTAATAATTTATCCCATGTCCTGGTCTCTGGTAACTCATCACTACCTGCTTTATAGTCTTTCATTAGGATTAATTAGGGTCGTACTTATGTTCCTGATTCCTTCCTTTGTTGTTTTTCAATTAAGTAATTATAAACTGATCATTATAAAATTTGATTAACAATTACTCATTAACTGAAGGTTAACTAGTAGCCACCTCCACATTCATTCCTTATTTGTTTCTTGGTAACAGAAATTTTGTGGTCCTTATTGTAGAGTCTTAACAACTTACCAACCCAACATAAAATCATATTTACCTCTGATATGTCGAAGAGATTTTTACCTTATACATACTCTATATAGTTAAAATTTCACATTATAGATGTGCTGTCACATGGTGTCTGATATATGCATGCAAATGATAATAAATATCACTGAAATGGATGGGTATCAGAGGCTTTTTGTATTCCATCACGTACATTTCGACTACTTCGTAATTTTACTGATATTTCATTCTTAACAAAACAGTTTAACATGTTTTTTTCAGCATATGGTGCTGTTCCCCTCCATTTTCATATTCAGTATAGTAAAAAGCCTGCTGAACAGCAGGTATTGCACAGCATGGGGGAGAATTCAGAGATGAGCACTTACTTCAAGCATCACTTACTGATAATGTCACATCATTGATCCAGTTGCTGGACTATGGGTAACCCATGTACAGTATGTTTTGACTGTTTTCTGCTGAGGAAGTGAGTCATTGTATAGCGTAATGTTACATACTTTATAGTTTTTGTTTTCTTTGTTACACATTGTACATGCAGAATGAATATATCAACATGCAGGTACAAGCTGGGACCTTGACAATATGTAGAGGTGAATACAGTTTTATCTGCTCTAATACATTTGAATTTTCAAAGTGCTGCAGTAGTGTAAATTATTTATACATTAAGAGTAGTTTGAGCCTGTAGCCATACCTTTAAAGAATATGTTCTCCAAGCAGTGATTTTATGTACACTCAGTGAGGGCATGAGGTGCTTATCCAGGAACTCACTCACAGTCATAGTTTGAAAAGAAGTTAATATTTAGCAGAAATGATCACAGCCAAAGCTTCTGAATTTCAAAATTAACATGCCATTAGTGGAACCTGGCAAAATAAGGTAATAGCATCTTTTGTGAAAGAGTTGTAAGATAATGCAATCTGCTTTGTTGGGTTCCCTGTTTACCTGAAAAGAAGGTCAGCACCACTGACACCCAGCCAATGATATAGGACCAGGAGAACCTCCAGTTTCCATAGCGTTTCCCATAGTAGTTAATAGTCACACCAGTATACACTGCCATTGCTAGAAACACCAAAAAGCCTGAGTAGAAAAAAGAAGAAATTTATAAAACTATGTTAATTTTTCCAAAGGGTTGTACAAAAGGGCAGCCACTGCTACAGACTGTTCATTATGTGACGAGAAAATCAATGAAATTATGCTCCTTTAGGAATATCATTTGTGATCACGATTTGCCTCTTAATTACAATATAACACCAAATTGTATAACCTCTGCTGAATAATACAATACAAATTGTGCCAAACAATGCACTAAAAACAAGGCTTTATGAAACCTTTACAAATATAACAAGCAGCTTCCCTTTTGTTGTTAATTGCTTGCTGATGATGGTATAACAAAGAAATCAGGAGCTCATAACAATTAGAATATTACTACTACTTTAAAAAAACTGCCTTGAGTCTCAAATTTTAGTAATTTCAATCAGTAAAGGTTCATGTGCTGGAAATTACAACAAAACCAAACCAAAAGCAAAAGTACAAAACAGTACAAAAGCCATAGAGCTGAACTTACATGAGATGAAAAACAATATTCCTGCGGCAAAGGTTTTGTCAAACCTGTCAAAGGAGGAATAATGGATGAAGGCCATTATGCCAATGATGATACCAATGAAACAGGCCAAAAGAGAAAGGATCATGAGGGCACGGGTGGCATCTAAGTGGGCTGTGGACAAGGTCAAAGGTCAATAGGAGTCACTGGTGAGGTCCTTGCAAGTCAACAGATGTGAATGATCTGACTTGAATGATTGTAATCCTGCTCATGCCATATTAACATGTTAATAACTGGGTAAAATTGAGAAAAAACAGATCAGATTTCTAATTTCGTTGTCAAATGGAAAAATAAATCTATTGACTAAATATTTCACAAGAGTTGTAGAAGGCCCAACACACTTTTATTAAAAGTAAACCTATATTTTACACATGTGGTTCTGAAGGCAGAGATTATGTGCACAGCGTTAAAATTCAATGAGAGGAGCTGACAAACTCTGTGACCAAAACATTATCATAAGCATAACTCCAGAAAACATTCAAACAAATAAAATAAATCAAGAGATTTGAGAGAAGCCTATACACTACACCAGCCAACAGAAAGATGCAGTCTTGTTATTCTACTCGCACTGCTTCCTTGTAAATGTAACTGTATAGAGTAGTAACCTAACTGCACTTGCAAGTTCAAATCAGCAATAGATACATGCAGCTGTCTGTATGTCTGTTTTTTTTTTCACTAGCATGCTCAACATTTAAAATAATCACTGCTATCGTCAAATAAAGATTAATTTGTATACAATGTACAATAAGGCTATATTGAATAAAAAAAGAATTACAAATATATATATATATATATATATATATATATATATATATATATATATTTTTTTTTTAATTTGGCTCCCCCCTGTCGAAATTTACCCGAGCTATTTAATAATTTCTGCCACTTGAGCAGCTTTGTAGAGAAAACTGAATGTTAGTTTTCCAGTCATCTATAGGAACCCTTGCTGGCTTTACTTACCAATGCTGTCGTTGTGTGGGAAGCATTTTCCTGGCATGCAGTAGCGCCACAGGCCCTGGTGCATGTAGTTGCTGGACTGCCGATACTGCATCCAGTAATCGGTTGCTGTGGAAACGATGAGGAGGATGTTCCCCACGCCTGCACAAAACAGCCCTCCACCCATAAAACTGTACATCCTGCACCTGCAGACACGTACACACACACACACACACACACACACACACACGCCGCATCAGAGGAACATAAGGTCACTTTGCATGAGTGGTCTTTGGCAGGGCCCCCGTCTCTCTCCACCTCAAACACACACTTCTGGAGGAGAGGTTCTAAGTGTCAGTAATTGCGTTGTAATGAACATAATATTATCTCCACTGGATTTAGCTGCAGGGTCGCCTGTGTGTGTGTGTGTGCGTGCCACTTTGTTCTCTAGGTGATCAGTCCCTGAAGATGGGCTTTACATACACCCCCAACCTCAGTGCAGACACACACACACACACATACACGTCCATCTTCTATCAAGTCCAGTGATGCTTTGATACTTGATACATCTATTGCTTATTGTTCCACCTGGATGCAATATCCTCTTTCTCTTGGAGGGTTGTCATGTTTTTTTTTTTGTTTTGTTTTTTTTGGGGGGGTGGGGTGGGGTGGGGTAGATAGATAGATAGATATGTCTTGTTATGTCTGAAACCTGAACAGAATGCTCGTTGAAGAGCTCTGTGTATTCATTGAAGAGCTCTGTATTTCATATTTCCGTCTGAGAATCCTCTCTGGTTAGTTCCAGCTGCGGTCTCAATCTAAACCATAGCACTTTTTAAATCCAGTTGATTGCCAGCACATCAGTTGTCTCAGCATGTCAAAGTTATGTGCCATATACATCAGTCAGCCAGTTGGATTTTAATATTTTTCTTTGTAGTTTCCTTCCATGCCAAGATAAGCCCCCACCCACTGAACCAAGCAGTTACGGTTAGTTTTCTTTTTCATTCAGACAGAGGCCTTGGTTGAGACTCGTACTGACCTCAAGACCGAATATTACTTCTCAATCACACAATAACATCACTCTTTCTTTTCCCCTGAAATCCTTTCACTCCCACTTCATGTTTTATACTCCTATAAAACAAAAACCTGAGAACATTTACCTCTCAAGATAAAGAGCAAGACCGTACATGTTTGTCTTTTTATATCTATATGTTCTTATGTGTGGTAATTAGTAAAGAACTGTTAGAGGATACAGGTCATAATGTATTTTCATTTACCATCACCCCCGTTACACCTATTCGTCTATATAGAGAAAAGGCTTGTTTCCTTGGAACTTATGAGACTGTTAAATATGAAGACATTTTAAAATATAAAAGGTGAAGTGGAGCATACATTTTGTGATACAACAAAGGCTAATATTCACAACATTTCCTGTGGTGCTCTTAAAGCTGAAGTTGTGTCTCCACATGTGAAAATAATAGCACAAAGAAATCCAAACAAACGAAAACAAAAATAACTAAATGAACACCAACAGTTACTGGACAAAATTTAATATTATCTTACCTTAATCAACCCCTTTTATAAGGATGTTTATGAAGACAGGGCTTTCTGACAAAATACAACAAGATCCTATAATGCCAAGGCAGGCAGATTTCCAGCAGGCTAATAGCACTATCGTTTGACGGGGTGAATAGGGAGAAATATGGGATACAACAACACAGCACTGAGACAATAGCCCAACCCAACCTCTGGCCAATCAGCACCTACCAGTTTTGTTGTTTGGGAATCTGCTGAAAAAACAGAAACGGCCAAAGCTTGGCACGCTGAGGTAATACTGATGACTGCATGGTTTTGATTCAAAGTGGAGGGCTGAACTAGCTTTAGTGGAGACAAGCCAGGAAGTAAATCTGACTCTTTGGCAGCTGTGCTACTGATTTTTTAATAAAAGCAAACGCAAAGAAGAATAATTAAGTTAAAGTGTCCCCTCTAATTTCATACGTTTTCACTTCATGGCAACTCTAAATAAATCAAAGTTTTTCTAAACATATTCTAATAAAATTCAATTACATTTAGGTAAATAGTATTATCACATAGACCTCCACTATGTGCACAAATCAGTAGGTACACTTAATAATTTAGCTAAAAGCTATTTTCATGATTTACCTCAGTTTTTATTGATCACAATACATATAGAATTTCAGACTTTAGACAACAGATGTGTAAATAGTGTATCAGGACTGCTACTTTATCTGTAAAATGTAAATGCAGCGCTTTGTATAAAGTACACCCATGAGTTGGATATTGGATGGAAGATGACTTAAATTTAGCACAACCACATGCTCTTAACACATTTAATCTTGTGACTATTTTGCTGTAGCTTCATTAATAGAAAACATCTCCCAATTTCCAGGCAAAAATTTACATTTTGTTTTTTAAATCTTACATTTTAATTGTACAGAATAAAAACATAAACATTTTCCAAAAAAAAATTCAAAATCTTCAAAATTTCTTCAAAATTTTGTACTGAAAGGATCAAATTCTGTGAGTGAAACTAGGCATTTCTCAGGGGATAAAATTAGCAAGTTAGCTCCATTAGCTCCGTTAGCTGCTCAGCTAATATTAGCTGTACAATTAACTTAGTCAGTCACAGAAACCAAACTTAGCGTTGGTGACTTTGGTACCACAATTTAATAATCTTCATCATAATTAATTAAAAATTACATGAAGTCAATATCAATATCCAATATCTTGGGCCTACAAAACAAATAACAAAGATGCAGGTGGGCAGAGATGGCTGAAGCACAATATTGTGTCTGAAAATTTGCAAAAAAGTTTCCCTAACCTACTTTTGGTGTCATCCTGAATATGATGAATGTGTCAAAACCTCTTGTTTTCATGCGAAGCAGCCACAGCTTTATGTAAATGTCTTGAAATCAGTACCTCATCTATGCTGTCTTGTCCCATTTAGAAGAGTACACTTTTCACAGCTGGTGTTAAACCACTTTCTAATGACATATGGAAAAATAAAAATATTACAGAGTTGATTCAGTTACTGAAGGATGGAGATTTAACACATTTTCATGAACTTGAGACAAACTTTGGTTTAAATAACTCAGACTTTCTCCAATACTTACAGTTAAAATCTATTCTGCGCAGTTAAACACTCAAAAACATATCTCTTGGTAGCAATTAATTTTCTGACATTCAGTTATGAGACATTCAAAGATTTTATTTAGATTAAAATGAACTGTAATGTCTCAGGTTTATGCTGTCATGGCTGTGGGATGACTGGCACTCTCATACATCAGCTTTTTACTACCCAGACGTCAGAAGATTATGGATAAAAATTTATTTATTTATTTATTTTTGTGTGTGTGTGTACAATATTGCATGTAAACTTCCAAGTATGTCCAGTAGCAGGTTTACTGGGAAATAAGGTCGACTGAATTACCTCAAGAGAATTTCAACAATTTACTGGCCCAGCCTTTCTCTCAATAAAACATACAATTCTTATTAATAGGGAGGTGAGCAAATTGAGTTGTCTCAATACAGACAGCTGGCGTCATGATTATTTTGATTAAGCTTCTATGGAACAAGCAGCATCGGTCCTTCAAAATCCGGCAATAGCCACACAGACTCTCTCAGCTTAACTATGATTGCTTTGAGTCTCAACCACTACAAGGATGCTGTGGACTGCACTACCTTCTGGATCCATAGACTACACATCTGACCCATAGACTGTTCTCCTGGACTCATGGAGTTCACCTCCTTCTGGATCTAAAGACTCTCATATATCTCATAATTCAAAATGTAGCAGCAACATTGCGATTGTTTTTGTTGTTTTGTTCTGTACAGGTGACATCTACTGTACATCTGTCCGTCCTAGGGAGGGGGATCCCTCCTCTGCTGTTCTCTCAAAGGTTTCTTATTTTCCCTGATTCTTCCCATCGATGCATGGTTTTTAAGTTTTTCCTCACTCAGTGAGAGGGTCTAAGGACAGAAGACGTCACACCTGTGCAGTTTGTGAAGCCCCCTGAGCCCCTGAGACAAATGGTAATTTGTGATTTTGGGCTATACAAAAATAAGTTTGATCGATTGATTGACAACGATACAAATTAATAATGTTAGTAATAACAGAGTTAATAATGACTGAGGCCCTGTTTTGTTTTCCCTATCCCTTGATATTATTTTGTTGTTGTTTTGTCCTTCCACTCAAGTACTGTACACTTGTAGATGGAACTGGCATACATGGTGTGCGTTGTTGGTTTTATGACGGAAATTATATGACCCATACTGGTGTATAACACCATGAACAGATACATCTATATAGGACATAACTGATGTATAGTACCCTGAACTGATTTATGCCTGCTGGTATTCCTAATATATTTTGTTGTAAACTTGTTTTTTAATGATTTACACTTCACTGCACCTCCAATCCCCCTGGGATACATGATGTAATGATGTTACTGTTTACTGTTCAATAAGTCTGGCCTAATTAAGTGAGAGTTCCGTTATATCAACGTGGCTTATATGAATCACCACTGAGTTACCATAGTAACTTATGATGGCGAACAAGCCTAACTGTCAAGCTTAGTTTAGCTTTGTGTCAAAGAATGTCTGACAAAACAGACTCCCATAAGAAAGTTCCGCCAGGTGAATTTGGGCACTAATGTCACTGATGTCATGCAATAAAAATAATAAAAAAAAACTCCTGAAATTCAAGAGGTGAATTTCAGTTCATTAAATTCACCTCTTTCATTGCCTCCAAAACTAATTTATCATTGAAACCTCATTTATATTGCACAAGTCACACATCAAACACAATTTTGTGCTGAACATTAAAAAAGAACATAAAAAACCTGTATCAGATCTAACTTTTTACATTCCATGAATGTCTCTGATTGCCTGCTAAAAATACAGTCAAAGCAGTGATCAGAATGAGACCCACAATGAAACAGAAAGACAGACAGACTGAAACTGCATGTCCCTTTATGTATTATTATTTATTGGCGAAAGTAGAAAAAAAAATCTATATGGACAGATGAACCCTGTTTTCATTTTGTCACAAGTTGCAGAAAGTAGGCCTATACCTTCCTCTGGAGGATCTTTGGAAATAATTTTTTGAGGATGATTCCTTGTTGCCACATTCATGTTTGGCATCTGTTGAGATGTAATAATGAAAAAACAATAAGTAGGTCAAGAGTTAGTGGGTTCACACAAACACTCCTCAGCTAACAGGGCTAAGTAACAAACTAAATAACTTGTAATTTTGGTTACAAGTTGGCCTGCACCACTATTTTAAAGGGGACATATTATGCTTTTCTGTCTCTTTTAACCTAAAAATGATGTTACAAAGTCGGACTGCTGTTTTAAATGATGCCAAAGTATGAAATAATGAAGTAAGGGTATGTAGCAGT
>JAPQLA010000006.1:2361313-2404239 GCA_029822935.1 Naso vlamingii | reverse complement strand
GTTGTATGAGAATACAAATGAGTTTTTTGAGCATCAAAGCATATAAATCTGCTCTAGTAGTAACCGAGAATAAAATAGGAACCCCCAAAAATGAGCATAATATGGCCTCTTTAAGCATTATCAAGACTACTGATCATATAGTCACACAGTGTAGTTATCTGAATGTTTTGTGTATTAATAGCCTAAATTGGAATGGGAAGGTACATTTAGAAATGCAGCATATTTCATACAGAGTCAGTTCAAAGTGTTTTACAGGAGATAGGAGCATAGCATAATACTACAAAGTGATATTCACATGTAACATAAAACAATTGTAGCCTTGTACAATGCATTTTTTGCCATGCCATCTCCAGCTTGTTAATTGCAGCAGGTTGTTTTTTCTTTTTTTTTTCGAATATGTCTTTATTTTTGTAAAGCTCCATTAGGACTTGTTTTGCTGCTGGGAAAAGCACTGCTCTCATTTTCCTTTCTTTTTTGGGTCATTTGATCATCTTTTCATCAGTCATTTCTTTAGGGCTTCTCATCTACCCCACGGTCTGCAACAATGCCAGGCTACGCCAGCCTGGCTTGAGTCAGCCTTGATTAAATGAGGCTGGGTTGTGTTAGTGGAACAACTTGAGGCTTAATTGGGACATGCCTCTAGTTTCAGCCTGGCTTTGTCAGGTAAGCTTGTTGTTGTTGCTGTTGTTTTTGTTGTATGTGTTGTTGTTTGTGGTTGTATTGGGTGTTAACTGTTACTGTTGTTGCTAATGTTATATGTTTTATGTACTGTGTCCCCTATCATTTAGGGAAAAAACTTAGATAAAGTAAAAGGATTTAATTTACACTAAATCTGCCAAGTAGCACATTACCCTACTTGGCTATCATTCAGCTATCATTACCCTTAAAAAGGGTAATGATAGCTGATTTACTAATTCAGTCACATAAAGAGACATTACCGGACAAAACATGTTAATGCATATGGCAAGCTATTAGGGCGTGACCATACTGAAAAAATGAATCAACTTGAAGCTGTCTTGGCTGCACAGCAGTTCTTCACGTGGGCCCGTGAGTCAGTTGAAAATACCACCAAAACACCTATGAAGTGATCTTGCTAATCACTACATATGGCAAACCTTTTACCTTCTATGGTTAAACAAATGTCATTAAGGCCATTGGCCCTTGGGCACTTTTGCATTATCAAATCTAGCCCTTATTAAAAAAAATTTGGGCACTCTTGACTGAAATCCTGTCAAGCTGCTACAGAGCAGCTTAAGTCATGCAGAAGTCAGACACAGGAACAGCGCAAAATGTAATCTGTTTTCATAATAAAATACCTTATGCAGATTGTGTTTTGCTTGACTACATCAATGTTACAACCTGCGGCACCGAACCAGAAGTCAGACCAACAGGAGCAGGTCAGAGGATATTTTACCACCATGTGAGCTTCATACTTTGCCATACTGCAATATTATCCACTTAAGGCTTGTGATTTACCAGACTTATGACTAATACTCAGCCTCTGAAACGAGCTCGCTGGAATATAAAGTCACATACTGGATGGAACAAAACCGCAGAGCACATTCAACGTTCAAGAGACAGCCCAGGCAAGGCTTAAGGGTGCCAAAAAGGGACATAATAACATGCGTTTAATCTAGATTTTTAAAAATAACATGTTATGCTCTGACTTTAATCTGATTGCAACTAACACATTAATGCTGACAGCCCTAATAAAAACATTTTACACATAACATTGATTGGTTTCGTCTTATGCTTGTGGAGTCACTGAGCGAAAACACGGACAGCACCACTCTGCCATTGTATCCCGCATTGTGGTCGAAGGTTGGACTGCATTCACTGTTACAGGAGCCACTCCACTCTCAGGCATGGGCAGTGGGTAAATAAGACAAAGAGGTTCATCAGTCTCTGCCTATGGCAGTTCTCACTTCTCATGTGCAATTTCAGATTTATTGGGCAACCCATTGAGGAGAAAAAAGTCTGCATGTAGTTGCGGTGAACATATCCCCGGGTATGGACTAGTTTTATTACATCTGTCATCGATCATACTATTGTAGCATTCTGTTCACGTGTTGTGTTACGAATTTAATAATAGAATTTACACTTATTGTTTGTTATGTCGCTGATAAGTTAAAAAGATGACAGTGTTACCTTACGTTATGTCATTTGTATATTTTGTGCCTGCAGCGACGGAGGGTCAGGTGGGGTGATGTGAGAGGAAGTGGCTTACCTGTTGTTGTGGTTTCAGTGCGAGTGTTCATGCAGGTAGCAGCAGCTAGAACAGGCTGTTGTACGGTGTGGTCACGGCCAACAGTGACCGAGTTTACTGTGAATTAAATGCACCATCTGCAAGAGCATCAACTTTCCTGTGTCTTTAACCTGTTAGTCCTCGACGGGATGCTACAGCATATATTAAAGTCAACAGGCATTGTCTCACACATCATAACAATGTTTCCACACAATGCAGAGCAGTCTTTAATTCAAATTAGACACAACTGTAACTCATTTTGTTGGTAGGGACAGAAATTGGATGCACAGGTGAGTAAACTAAAATCAAACCTATTCAAACCTAAGTTCAGTAAACTATGCACGGTGAGGGGATGGTCACTGTTAATGATTAGAATTTAGTGAGTCTAAATGATAAAAGGCAAAAAATATAGCCAGGAATATTAATTGTAAAATATATTGTAAAGATACCATGTTATTCACCTGTGCACCCACTTGTACAGCCACAGTGGTCTGCACAGAGTCACTGGTTGAAACAAGGTAAATGGACTGCATTTATACAGCGCCTTTCTAGTCTTTTCGACTACTCAAAGCGCTTTACAACACAAGTCAGCATTCACCCATTATCATACACACATTCACACACTAAGGGCAGGTGACTTCTCTACAAAGAAAAGCTGCTCATTAGAAACTCATTCACACACCTTCGCTCACCGGTGGCTCAGCCATTGGGAGTAATCTTGGGTCCAGTACCTTGCCCAAGGACACTTCTACATGTAGATTGGAGGACACAGGGATTGAACCACCAACCTTCTGATTAGTAGACGACCCGCTCTACCTACTGAGCCACAGCCGCCCCATGTCAAGGTATAAAAACATAAGCTTACTATAATAATACAAGTGTGAGAGCAAGTGGCATGATTCAATGGCAATGCAGACATTGGTCATTGCACAAATTAGCATGTTCACCTGGCTCTGACATTCCTATTGATACTCATTGGAGGTGAAGCCGATTAGTACTTGAGTCTAGTAGTCTGACCCAGGAGTAAATGCTGATTGTACACACTGGCACTGCAGACAAAAGCCAGACATTAGCAGCTTTAAGTGGGTTTTTTGGCCAGAGTGAAAGAGGCTGAAATATGAAGTCTGGCTAGAATCAAATCCTGAATTTTCATTGGATGAGACCTGCAAGGCCATCTTTTGTTAAAACCACCAACCAGTCCTAGGGATGTCATGAGATGCAATAAGCAGGAAAAAGAAAGCTGTACTTAGCAAAGCACCTCAAAGACAGACATCAATATTTATTCCAATAATTCAAGGTTGGAGAGTCTCAGTTCATGTTAGCATGTTATTTAAAATGTAGCTAAGGTGTTACTCTTTTTATCCTTAATATTAACAACTCATTTCCATCATATATATTTTTGAGACAGCTGGCACTGCTAATGTAGCCAGCTATGAGTTTTTCAATATCCAAAGGCTACTGTGTTAAAGCTAATGTAATGTAACCTTAGCTAGTAATAGCACAGGTGCTGGCCTTACCAATCATTCTATGTTGTCAGCAAAATTTCACTGGACTAATAGACACATTTCTGTGCAACATTATCACAGAGATGCACATGCAACTGGGGGGCAGATAGCAGCTACAGTGCAGAGCCAAGCTTAAACATTTAGGGTGCACTCACACCAGGCAATCCATACCATAAGCACGTTTGACCTTAAAGTCCAGTTTGTTTGACTCGTGTGAGTGCTCCGTTCCTTATTGAAGCACGGCACACCTTGTCAGCCCTGGCACGGTTGGGAGAGGTGGACTTCAGTGCGGTACAGATGCACTTGCACGAGTACAGACACGGAGCGCTGACAACACTGTGACTGTTTGTGAAGGATTCACCTTAAATTCAGGCAGACAACAGCATACAATGTTCGCATAAAAAGCAGTGGAAAAAACTGCAGCTGTCTTGTAGATTGCAGGAACCAGAGAACAATTTTAAAATGTTATTAAAAGATGAAAAAAATGTGGGTAAAAATATGAGTTGCACTCTGTAGATCAGGTAGCTCAAGCATGCTAAGGTGCAGTTAGACTGGAGCAATGTGAGTGCGGGGCAGCGGGGGAGAGGGGAGGGGGGACATTCATGCTTTGGCACGGTACCGGATAACTGGGTCAAGTGTGAGTGCACCCTTAGGCTACAAGAGAAAAGACAAGAAGTTGTTGTGTAATAAAATGTACCAACTGCCAATAAAATTTAGGTTTAAAATGTTTAATATTCGATGGTGATCACATCTTTGCTAGGAGCCAAAGAATATAGGTTATTATGATTACAGTCTTTTGGCCCTGTCTTTGGGTTGCTAGGTATGACACTTGCCCTCAAAATGCAAAACTCTAATCCTGTATCATAAAACTTTACCTCTTGCACATGACCACAAAGTACACACACTTGGCTTCTCTATGAGACAGGTGTATATATATTGGGCCATGATTGCTGGCCTCTTGGTAATATCTAAAATGGGGTGGAGTAGGGATCTGGTAATTTCTCACACTTAGCAAGAACTAATACTGTAATCAGTGCAGTCCGAGCTACTCAGACTTCTGATGCAATCTGTGTCAGCCAGCTCTTCACTGTCCCTGACCTTGCTACCTGACATACATGTCATGTAAAGCATGTTAACAATAACTGTCAAATTTCATTTAAATGTGGCCAGTTTTTAAAGTAGCCTGCAATAAACATTTGACTGAGTTATTTTATTGATGTTACCACCACCCTTTTGATATGATCAAATAACAAGAGGGCTTACAGGCTTATTGATCAATCAGGTAAGATTAAGCAAAATTAATAAGGGATGTCAGCAATCCATAAAGGTTCTTCTGATTTGCCTGACTCTCTTTAGCTAAACATTTATTTGATCAGCTTAGTAATTTGATTCAGAGACCGAGGGTCTTCAAAATGCTGTTTAACTATTGCTAGCTAACATTTTACAAATTATATTAATATGCAAATGAAAGACAAACAGATCCATCTCTGAAATAGGATTTTAGTATTAAGAGAAAAAGAATTTACAAACAATCAAATACAAACAATCTCATTGATTATGACAGCTGATAATAATTTTGATGAGCTGCTTTCTGGAAGCATGGGCACCCAGATTGTAAGTATATAGAAGCGTGTGTGTGTTTGTGTGTGTGTGTATGCATTCGCTAAAGTACATGGGATTCATTGCCTTGTTTTTGGCGTATCGTATAATTGGGTACTGAAAATTCACAGGTATTGGTATGGACTACTACTTCTGTTATCATGACATCCCTGCTTGGTCTTGTATGTTGTCAAACTGGCCTCTGATCTCAGAAGCTGCACAGGATTACAGTCTGCACCACCACCAAGACAGCAAGAGTCTGGGCTACATGGTGGGAAAGCATAAGACACAGTTTTATTTGCTATTGCAAATGCTAATCAATATCTGCAACAAGTCCCCCATAAATTGCCTGTTTTACTGCAAACTTGTAAATATACAGTAGCAGCTAGCATTGCACATTTCATTTCGTGGAACCTTTATTATAATTTCATCTGTCCATCTCCTGATTCTCATGTATTCAATAAATGGACAGGATTGCCATTTAAAATAACCCACACTAATCCAAACTGTATCAGCTCTGTCACATAGCAGTAAAGTACTATTGAGTCTTCAAGTTTTGAAAAAGCAAATTTACGACATCGTCTGTAGCTATGCAGTTGATTAAGTCATTTATGAATTGATTTTCCTTGTAAATGTTCATTTACTTCTGTCATGTTAGAGCGTAAAATGCTCAAGGTTCTGCATAGCAAGTAAGTGCTGTTGCTGTGTGTCTTCTGGACATTGATGGTAAATAAGCAGGTGTTTGCTAACACACTGGCCATAACATGTTTATAAGGTAAAAAAATCTATCATGGCAGCTTTAAAAAGGAAAGAGTTGGATATTTGTGGATAGTCAACAATGTGTTTTCTGTCAGTTCTGAATAGGGAGTAGTGTTTGTTGTACTCAGTTTTGCTGAAGGGAAAATAAGGACACTGTTGAAGTGTAGTCAAATGTAAACGTTATAAGGAAAGAGTGTATGAGCGTAAGATGTTTGTCACATAAAGAATGATGCTGATAGTTTTTCAGTGATGACTTTGAGACATTTTTTTTTCTTAAATTTGTTCAGTATTTTGAGACAAAATTCTTTTGCTGAAATTCTTCAAATTCAGAAATTCCCCCTTCACAATTGGTCTCACTGTAGGTAAAGGCAGCCAGCAGAACCCGGCAGTTTGAAGAAGCAGCTCACACCTGTACAGATTCCTTTCCCGTGCTCTGACTTGATGTTTCCTTCATTCTGACCATCATCTGACTGTATTTCCTCCTGTTGTGCCTCTTACCCATATCCAGCCTGGCCTTCCTTTGCTTTGACTGACGCACACACACACACACACACACACACACACACACACACAAATCCTGAAGATGAAAGGAGAAGAGTAGCTCCATTACCTGCATTACAGCAAGTTGCTCAGACCAATTGACAACAACAAAATGCCCCAGAAAAAGCATTTTTTCTCCCAGAGATTTGAGTGCTGTACTTACATCTAACTTCATTTTTATAGACCACAGCCTATTTTCTTCCATCTGGAGTGTGGTAGCCAGGAGGGCATTTGATATCCTCCCATGTACCATCAAAGTGGACAATATGCCTCTGTGACAGAAGAGCAAATCCATGTTTTCTTGAATCCATCTAGCTTTTGAGAGATTAATTTTGTTATGGAAAGTCTACATTTATCTGGTATTATTGGTCGGTAAGGAGCTCATGCAGCAATCGGGAAGGTAATGTGACAAGGGTAATTACAAAGAGTGTGCGGCTGATGTGTCTGCTTTGTTGTGGTAAAGTTACTAAGCTTACAGTAGTCTGAAATCCTACTGCACATGAGCTTGGTCATGTGCACCTACTGCAAGATGATCCACACACACTTGTGTCTCCTTTCATATTGTAAGCTTTTTGAAAGCTTTGTCTCCTTGAGAAACTCATAACTTGATTTTGCCGTTACAGACTTTCCTGGCTGTGGAAATTCTAGCAAAACATGGTGGTTGGCAGTTAAGCAAAGAGGTGATTGAGTAGCTCCGGAAAAAGTAACATGTCAGAGATATCTCTTACCCTGCATGTTCCCTGAACCTGTGGTCGAAAGTAACTAAGTACATTACTCGAAAACAATTTAGACTAATTTTAATGTAACGTTTTTACTTCATGCTGCTAACATTCTACTTTTTAGTAAACCACATTTATCTGCTACTGGTAACTATGAATACACACAAACAACATATGATTAATTTTAAAATCAGGTCAAATCAAATAGATTAAAGGCCCTGCATTCCCACCCAGGTGTTTTCAATGATATAGTTTATCTGCTCAGGTTGGAGTTGTGCAATGCTATGGTTGGATTTAACTTAGGTCACCTTTATGCACACATCTAATTAGAATCACGACGTCGTGACCTGTTTCACAACAAAACAGTGAGAAAGATGTTAGCAAGCTCACTTTACACAAGACCACGGTCCTGAGAAAAGATTTCATCACTTCAAATTTGCTTACATTTTGATGCATTATTGATAATAATAATCCATAGTGTATTACATATATAATTAACACATATAGGAGTAGTACTTTTGATCATTTATTCAAATAGAATTTGAATGCAGTACTTTTAAAGGTATTTTATTTATTATTTACTTTAAGAAAATGATCTAAATACTCTTCAAGAATTCATGGGAACAAGGAAAAACATAAGGAAAGGGAAAAGGAAAAAATCAAAGTGAGGGTGTGCATAGAAATAAATCAGTCAAAACATGCTAGATAATCTTTTGTAATTTCAGAAAAAAGGAGACGGACTGCACATTGCAGCTTTGGTTCCGTTGTCATTTTTTTTAGGAGAGGTATATCGTAATTGTATCCTATCACAACACTGCCATTCAAGTTAGCAACAAGAAATAGGAAAGTTTTCTCGAAATGGTGGCATCAGTGTTATGTTTAATCAGTAAGAGATGTGAGGTATTAACAAAGTATGAATGTACAGTATGTTCATGGAAAGCTGTTACAATATTGTCTAGCCCCTCAGTTTATAGTAAACAACAGTATTATTAGGAACCATGGCAAAAGAATGTGACTGCAAAGTCTTTATAACAGGCAGTATCTTTTTTATTTATTTTTTTCATTCCTCCTTGTAAAATTTACAGCTGCAGCCATCTAAAATGTCTTCACATTTATCATGTTATTGTACATAAAAACACTGCGTTGAGAACGGATTATCAGATGCAACTTTTGTTCATTCTATCTGTCTTAAAGTCCATTCCTGGTGTCCTGTTTTTCTTTTTTTTCAGTACCTTCATCTATATTTTTCATTGTTTGTCATTCAACAAATTCATGTTACACTCTATTTCTCTTCTTTTATGGTCCTTTCCCCTCTATCAGATCCTAATTATCAGATGTCTAAATCCATCTTTGGACTAACTGAACAAGTTTTTGAGTGATCTTTTACTGTGGACAAAATGTGCAAATTATAACATTGAAAAAGCTGTTCCACATGAAAAACCTATAGATGATGTGGGAGTAGAGGGGTGAAGGTGACCGTAAGCGAAAAGTGTGAAATGCTGATATTTTCCAGCTGTGCCGTTCACAAGGCACAAGGCTGCAAAAACCTATAATGGCTTCTGAGTTATTGACATTAGCAGGCAAAATGCTTCTAAATCTTTACGTTCCAGCCACGCTTTGCCTAAATGCTTAAATCAACTCCTCGGAATTGAATTTTCAAGCCTTCAAATGGCTAATTTGTGCAGCAAGTGCTTTCAGCGTTTTCTCGGCAAATGAACGGTGGCTCTAATCATAAGAGCATGTGGATGGCGCTGCCTCTCCACACCCACCCATGAGACAGCCGCGTGGACGGGGAGAGAAACATTTCCACTTAACCACTTAAATGAATATATCAAGAAACTAATTTGCCATTTTAATTGCATGATTTAGGAAGACGCTACTTCAGTTGCCCCTCTTCCATCTTGGTTGATTTCCAATGTGAGCACACATTAGATTGATCTATGAAAGACTGCAGAAATCACAACACTTAAGTCTTTTCATTTTCCCTCCCTGATTAAATAATTGAAATTCCTGTCAGTGTCTGCACTTAAGCCACACACAAACATCGCAGACATGCTGCGTAGCTGAATGAATCATAAAAGGCTTGTTTTTATCTTTTCTTGTTTGTAGCCCTTTCTTTCTTTGCCTTCTACCTTTTTATTTTTTGTCTTCCAAGAGCCAAAGATTCATTCCATCTGTCGAGCCCAGAAATAGATCAGAACATCCATTTTGTTGAGATTTGCCCATCCCATTAAGTGATTGCTTGCAGAAATGGCAGGGGACATTTCTTCTGATACATTCCCTGAAACAGCGCTGGCAGACATTAAGGACATATTATTGAGCCCCATTTTCTCCCAGCCACAAGGATATCCATTAGAGTGGCACACAGCCCTAAATTTTTCCATTTTCTCCCTCACCAAACTTGACTTTACACATTATTTCTGCCTCTGTTTTGTAATTTGCGGCCACAAATTATATTAGGGAAAAGCCATCTCGTAGCATGTGGCTCCTCTTCCCAGGGCTATTTGCCAAGACTTGATTCTGAAGTGTCAAAATGGGCCCATCGTTAGGGGTAATCATGAGTGACAGCAGGGTGCTTTAAAGTCCATACAAGTTGGCTCACACTGGAAACTTTCTGTGTGTATGTGTCAGACCTGTGGATTTTGTTTTTATTCCTGTGCACAAAGAGTGACATGCTGTCTTACACACACTGATGCTTTATATACAGACAACATTTCATTGCATCTGTGTTTTCTGAAACACTCCTCTCTCCTCTCAAAATATCCAAATATAACAGACATCCACATTTACTTTTATTATTCATGAACTAAATGTAAAGAGTAAAAATTTTAAGTAAAGTAAAAAGGAAAAAAAAATCGTAAATTTCTGGTAACTCAACCCCAGTCAGTACATGTGTGAATGAATAATTTTATTGAATTCAGTGAAGTAAGCAATAGCAAAGCCAGTAATAGAGGCAATACTGATATGAAAGTGGGGCGGTGCTGCAATTTTTCCCACTCAGCCTCCGGTCTGTTTGTGTATTGTGTTTGAAATACTTTTTTATGATGGCATTATTTGAATTTTAACATATTTTAAGGATATAATTTTTGATGCTACGTCAAAACAACCAACCTGCTTTGTTTTGCCATACATTCACTGTTCAGTATTTGTTATATTTAATTAAATCAAGGCGATTATGGTGTGAAGTAATTTTACTACATTTAGCAGTACTTCAGCAAACATAACCCATTATATTTTCCGGTAAAACTGTTTATCATTTTGATATGTTGGGGAAAGACTGCATATTGGTTTTTAGAGTTGCTGGCTGAATTAGTTTACCTACAAAATGTTTCACTGTCTGCAAACAAAATATGTCACGGTTGGTCATTTTGATTTATGGCGGAGTATCTCCATTTCTCCATCCACTGCACTACCAGTCTCTGTACGCTTAGCTGAAGTTATGGTGCTTCAAATTCTCTGTCAACCTGTGTTTATCTTTTACTGCAGCCATTTCCAAGTTATAGTTGCCTTATATATGTATAGATAAAGATAAAAATGTATTTCTTCTTTGCAAAGGTTTAACCTAAATTAGGGCATTTTTCAGAGCAAATCAAACGTTCCAGTGATCACTGCAGGTTTGTGGGCCAGTGTGGGAGTCTTGGCCGTGGTGCCCTGCAGCCTAAACAGACTGATCACATCAAAATGAATGAGATGACTTGCATTTTAGCCTCAACAACTGATTTGGTCTAAATGGGCCTTAACATTTCGCCTCCTTTGCAATCATTCCTATTTTCTCAAGAGTGTTTCAATATATTGTGAAAACTATAATCATAATCTGACAACTGTATGCGTGTGCAACACATTTAATTGTAAACTTGATCATGATCTCATTGCATTCTTCACTCATTCAGAGATAAACTCCAGAGTACTGTGTGTGATGAACACAATAGCTTGTAAAAAAAACACATTCAAGACCAGATTCACCAACAAGCAGGTCAAGCTTTTTCACAGTGTTATGGAGGGCACAATCACAGAGGCGTCAGAAGGCAGCTCAAAGGCCACAGCAGTCTCCTGCTGAGCTGACATTCTCATCGTGCCTTGCCCATTAATTCTGTCATTGTTGTTGTCCTGGCCTCCTGGAGTCCTATCAAAGACCCAATAACCACTGCTTAACCAAAGTCCATTGCTGATTCCCCCCCTTTCTTTCTCTCTCTCCCCACTCTGTCGCTCACTCTCTGCTATAAACCATCTGACAGCATGCGGGTGTGCAGAGCGACTGCTTTTCACTTCAACATGGCTGGTTGAAAAGGCCATTATAACCCTGTAATTGTGGGAGTCAAACCCAATTAAGCAAATCTGTTTGGGGGCAGATGCTGCCTACCGCTGCCCACCCCCCAGCCCCTCACCCCCACCACATGCACACACGCACACACACACACACACACACACACACACACACACACACTTCGTTTACCCTTTTCTCTAACTATCTGTCACTTCACCTAAGCCATCTTGATCTCTGATGCGGGTTCTACAAGCAGCAACTCAGACCCCAAGCCAAGAAGGACATGTTGCTAATTGAGTTCTTGCTGGTCATTTGCTCCTTCCAAGTGAGCAAGAAGAAAAGCAGAAAACTGCTACCTCATCTGCTGAGGCCATGGGAAGAAGAGGTGAAATGCCACTCCTCACGCCAGCAAGCATAGGAAACAGAGACAAGTGAAAGCCATTTAATCCGCAGGCAGGGCAGTGTGAAAAGAGGAGCTCGGGTCTGTTCAGCAGCTCCAGCGGGGATCCATGCACCAGCGAGGGACTTCAACTCCAAGAGCAAACGCTCCCATTCAAGCAGCATGCCACCCCCTGAGTCCGACACTTCCTGTCTCTGGGAGGATTGACTCTGAAATTAAGGAGAGTAGAGCTAAGGCAATGTTCACGCTTACATTGATAAATCTGAAAATGCATCTTATTCTGTGTTCTGTTTTTAATTATGATTTTCTAATTATCTTTTTTTTTCAATCTTGACCTACTAAGCAGGTGTTTCTTACAAGCGAAAATGTAGCACTTGGATCAATTTGAAAAAGCTGGTTTCTAATTATAGTAAGGCAGTGTGATAATCAGACTCATATGGATTTTATTTCACTTCTTTAATTCATAGTTTGTATATTTATACAAATCTCACATAAATGTCTTAAAAGATGTATGATGATTGATAAATACTATTTTCAGCATATTAATAATACATTCCTTTGGTAAATGTTTCCTTCAACATAAGTTATCTTAATTTAGTATCAGAAAAGTAACTTCATGATATACACTAAAGAGGATTTCTTGGTTTGATATTTCAACAGCAAAATATTGTAAAATAACTTATCTCCTGTGAATTTCTATTCCCTGATACTTAGTTTTGGCATCTACTCATTATATCTCCACAATAACACGAAAGTCCTCTATTTTCTATTATTTCACTGGCCAGAGCCCCGCTGCAAGATGGTGGTGCAGCATTGTATTTCATAAGATTGATGCGGCATCTAAGATATATGTCAGTGGAAACCAACTTTTTTTTTTTAAACCCTTGCTAATGTTGCAATGGTAATTTTAGTTCCAAACATCCTCTTTATGAGTGAAGGTAAAGTTATGTCTGCAGCAATGCCTCAAGATTTCTGTCTTGAATTTCAATTTCACTTTTCACAAATGGTTTACATAGAGGATACTAATACTCTCGTTCTGAGTTGAGATGTTAAATTACATTACAAATATAGTTAATTTTGCTTTTATATTTTTGTGGACAAAAAAGCATTGATGCATTTCATGTCTGGTTACCCAAACTAAGTCTTGCATTATGAGATCTGCCTTTGAAGGTATGTAATTGTCTGAAAGGTTAGGCAAAGGCTGGGAATACCACTGTCACAAGAATCATTTCATTTCATTTCATTTCATTTCATTTACATTTCCAAATTGTAAACAAATAAGATTTTCCTCCAAAACATCTCAGTTTTCTTACTGTACCTTAACAATACATGTTACTCTCTCTCTCTCTCTCTCTCTCTCTCTCTATATATATATATATATATATATATATATATATATGTATGTATAGAGAGAGAGAGATATACACACACACACACACATACACCAACGATAGCCACATTGTAAAAACAATGATTTAATCTGATGAGCAGTGTGGCAGTTACTACAGCCACTACAGCCTGTCCTGGACTAACATGGAGGCAGTGAACAAGCAGGACATTGTCAGTGTTCGACCCACTGGGTATCACATGAATAAGAGCACTCATCCATTTGATTTAAATGTGTGTGATCTCACGCCTCTTTCACTCCCATCTTTGTTGCCTTCAGAAAGGACAGGTCATAATGGGTCAGTGGACTCACACACACACACACACACACATGTTAACAGGCTGTGTATGTGTGTGCTAGTGTGTGTTGTTCACAGGATGGGGGTAGGGGGGTCGGCTGTTATTGAGTTTCAATCCTGTTGAGTGTACACACAGTGTTTTCTTTTTTTTGGGCCAGGATGTACAAAGCCCAGACCTGGACCCCAGAGGTGCAGGGACTCATGTGGCTCTGAATACCCCCCCCCCCCCCACACACACACACACACACACCTACACACACAGACACACACACACACACACAGACACACACACACAAAACACACTCCAAAACCTGGGATTGGTTCTCCTCCCTGACTCTCACATGCTGTAACCCCCTTTAACCCCTCTCATAAGTCTTGCTACTTCTTCTCCATCCTTCCTGGGTATTAAGCAAATGATCAAACAAGGAGACAAGTGTGTGTGTGTGTGTGTGTGTGTGTGTGTGTGTGTGTGTGTGTGTGTGTGTTACATCCCTTCTGTTGTTTTCAACTAACTTAATTTTTGAATCTCTAATTGTTTTCTTCTTTTGGTGTTATAATAAAAGAAAAACCTCGTATGTAGTATTTGTCTATTGTGGTAAGATTTACTCAGTAAATGTTTGCATTTTTACTTTACAAGATAGACCTGGGCCTTGTTCTTAATTATATATCACCATTTATACCAGTTTACGTTGTTCACACACCATTGCTACTGGGCATCTTTTGCAAAATGTATGTATTTTTTTAATCTATTCTACTTAAATGGTATAAAGTGCTATAGTGTATGTAATGCACTGTATATAGCTTTTTAAATGTCATCTCTGTAATTTCCTAGCAATTGTAAGTGACTAACTTATTGTAAATTAATGGATGTGTACATGTTGCAAGGAATGAAAAAAACAATCTAGCATTCAAATGCAAGTAAGCATTTTGAAAAAAAAAACAAAATGTGTTACCTAGTTGAATATTGTCTTGTAATGTCTCATCATTTGGACTCAGATACATTGGTGACCACCTGTGCATCATTTGTTTACACTGTAAAGTTTGCAGGCCTCTCTTCTTCACACATAGTAATTACTGGTCACAGTAATTCTCAGCCTGGTTTCCATGTGTAAATAGCCAATTAATATACCCTCAGATGTCTTGATCCTCTCTCATGGCTGCCACCTCTGTCAATCAGGGCATAATGGCAACTAGGGAACAAATGCATCACTTGGAGAGACAATTTAAGAGGCCAACAGTCAGTAATTAAGCAGTTCATAAGGTAATCTCATTAATTATCCCCTTCACTGGTTGCTACAATCTCTGCATGTCCTGATTACATGCTTATTGACTCTGAATCCTATGACGAAATGTTCTATGCTCCACTTCTTAATGGAGTCTAAAAGAGGAGTCATTTACAAATGGCTTTATTAGGCAGAGTGCCCACATGGACCTTTAAAATGTTACTTGAAAATGCAATTTCATCTGTCATTTGCAGGAGGCTTTCATGCACTTAAGCAGAGGTCATACAAACAGCAATGTAATTAGTGGTCGCCCTTTTACCGTGTCTGCTGATTTGAAAAGTGTTACACACCTTTTCTCCTTTATTCAGCATTAATCATTCGTTTTCAGGAGGGAAATTGCCAGGCTTATAAAACACAAACATCATTCTAGCTTGCCGCTGCAGGAGTCTCCTTCTTGGTGCAGATTCGTTAGACACACACACTACATGGTGAAGTCTGAGAAGTTTTTCTGTTGCTACTGTAAGAGAGGGCAGACTTTTGATTTTCTTTATTTGAGAGAATTGAGTGGGTCAAGTAACACTTTAAAAGTCACAAGTTTCAGTCAGCTGTTTCAGGTCAAGAAATGTAATTTTTATTCATTCGTCATAAAAATAATTTTGATCTTTAAAGCATCGTCAAAGAGAAGGGAACAAAGCTTGTTGTGTGTTCAGGCCAAGTTCTGTTCCTTGTCCGTTTTTTGAAAAAAAAAAAAAAAAGAAAATATAGTAAAAAAAAGTATTGATATATAGATATCTATACAGTATGACAACATCACATACATGTCTACAACATGGTGAACTCAACCTATTAGCAAATTTCTAGTGCACTGGAAGAACCTCTCACATGTGAGCAAAAGCTGAAATTTGCCAAACCTCCTCAAAGCCCATCCAAGCTCATGTCGAGCCTCTCAGCATGACTAGAAATGCAGATAACGAAGAAATGGAAAATGGAGGCCAAATTGACCCTTTCACAGCGTGTTAAGTCAGTTTGTATGGGTACCTGGAGTGGCTGTCCCCCTCCCATCAATAAAATAATTTAAGAACACATTATACTCCTTTAAAAGGGCCCATTTGTCAGACCAGGTGACTCTTAAAAGACCCTGCGGATTAGAGACGCCCTGCATCAGGTACTTTTAATTCAGCCACAATCGATATGACTTAGGCTGCTGTTGTGTTGGGAGTGAATATTAAAAAAGGGTATTTCAGTTAAAATGTCTGTTGTGCATAAAGTCAATAAAAATGGATGGGGGGTAGACGGAGGTGGAGAACATACCCTCTGTGCTGCAGTTCTACATGTAATTTTTCAGAATTCGCATGTGTGTTGTTGTTTTTTTTAATAATAGCAATAATAATAATGTAGTAATGTAGAGAAATATCAGCCATGGATCAAAATGAAAACAGTTTCCATAATGTACTGTGGAAATGTTGGGACATGAACCCCTGTAGACCCCAAAAACCTTCTCTACCAGTTCTTTTCCCTGGGTACCCAATATATATGGCTGTTTGATTTAGAACAAAAAAGCAGAGTTATTAAACAAGTAACATTTAAAATGTGTATCGCATCAACCTCTTACTTTGAATCTCTTCTGGTGCTTTATTGTTTATATAGTAAATATAATTACATTGTTATGACTTTTTTTTATAATTAATTCTAATTCTAATTAATTTTTGTAATTACATTGTTATGACATGTATATTGTGGTAAATAAGTACTATATTTACACAAAAAAGTGTCTGCTGCAAATAATCCACAAGTCATATCTAAATCACACTTTGTATTAATATGTTGTATCTTGCTGTGTCTGTATGTTACAGTATGTCTTGGAACAAACTGGTCAGTAATCTCATATAAAAAAATTTCTACCTAAATTTTCACCGAATCAGATTTGCTTCACGCATAGCATACAGGTATTTTCTTAATGGACAATATACATTACACCTCTATGAAACCTGCTTAACTAATCTGATCAAGGTTGGGCCACAGTAAACAAATCTTTATTCAAAGCAGTGAATAAATTGATGTACTAAGGAAGGTGCTGAATTCTGTACTCAAAATGTTGAAAAAGGCGTCACTAACCCCAACCCAGACTATTGGATAAGCATCTGTTATCACTATCAGTTTGACTGACAAGTCTTAATATTGGGACAAACACTTTAAACAGGTTTTTGCTGTTTGATGGCAATCATATTCTAAAGCATAATGTAATGTGGACTCAGCTATTGATAAGCTAAAACAAGAGGAGGAGAGCTATTGTAACTAAAGCTGACCAACACTGATAGTACAGCTAAACTAACACAAAATCTCAAGGAGGTTAGGAGAGGCAGGACTGACTGATCTGGTGAAAGCTCTGCAGCCGCTCCAAAACTCAGCAGGATGTTGTCCACACAGGAGGATCCGCAGTCTGCACAGCTGCCATGGCACTTAAGAATTTAGACCTGATGCATCGGATTATTATTATCACTTGTCAGTTTATTAACTACACAAAATAAGTTTTCTATTCATCTTCAAGTTGCATCAGCTTGATACCTCTTAATGTGATTTATTCAAAGACAATAATTGTGGGTTTCTGCTGTGACATCTCTAAGTGCCAAGTTTTTATTCAAATTCTTAAAAAAAAAAAATAGAGAGAGAGATTAATATCATTTTTTTCCTGAAAGATTTAATATACAGATGTGAGATTCTATAAATGGCAATGTCTCCATATGTTGTTTCACTTTCAAATTATCTTTGCGACATGCACTGCCAATTATATCTGCTGTGCTCAATTTGATCTGGAACAAAATAACTTTGTTTTGCTGTCTGCATTCAAGTGAGCACATTTGTCATCCTCACTTCTGCCTTTCTGCCTCAGAGTTGCTGTTTTCTGCGTCTGTTTGTCAGTGAGGGGAGGTTTGCGTCGGCCGAGTGAGGCAGTGATTTGGCATGTTAGTGAGTGTGTTGAGGCTAATCAGATAGAGGGGCCACTATAATGGACAGAATCTGGGCAGAATCACAGCTAGACCTGCAGCAGTAGGGAGCGGGTAATACAACTAATTTCTCCACTGTCTCAGCGACCGCATAGACGGGAATGGGGTCAACAAAGGTGCAGACGACATCAAATGAACAGCTGTTGCCTTTCTCATTGTAGAAGAGGAGAATCTTGGCAAAGCACAGCCAGTGCCCCCCCCACCTGCTTTTTGTGTAAATTCAGAAGAATGTATGTACAAATTAAGGGCAAGACCTGTACATATTACTTTCCTCATCTCTGAAGCCTGTCAGTGATGGCATACTGTGGAAACACTCATGGTGGCTGTGTGATGAAATGAGCATAGGGTTACTCATAGATTTCTTTACTGGTTGAATTTTGTATGTTGGTTGTGATGGAAAAACAATTGGCTATTATGAAGATGACTCTCACAGGGAAATAAGATGCTAGTGTGTACACTGAGAAGGGTGGTGGTAGCTGTATAAAGTGTAGTTCTTTGAGATAAGACACTGTGTATGTATTAATGCAGATATTAAGGTCCAATTGCTTGAAGCTGTGAGAGTTTGTTGTCTCATATCTCTGCAATTGAACTTTTCCTATTCTACTCACAAAGAACAGATGTTTCATTATGGTGGCATTGATGTAAAGTATTTTCAACCATAGGAGCTCCGAAATATGAACCACTAAACTCTGTATGTGTTCTGTCATTAAGCGTTAAGGCAGTTCTTTGTGATTTCATTTATTAACAAAAGTTTCAGACATGAATGTTCCAAAGGTTCCTCTGCCCTCAGATAAATTGAGTGATTACATGTAGGTTAAAACTTTTTGAAACTCTGTTCCAAAAATCAACTGTGTCACTGAAGTAAGACAAGATGTTTTTTTTTTTTTTTTAAATGAATTTTTCAAAAAGTTGTCATTTTTTAAAAACAAGATTTTTCCTTACTAGCTGTGTATAAGTTAAGTAAGTTCAGTGTGTGTTATCACATTGTCCTGAAAAACAGTTTACTGCAAAGCAACTAATAACAGCCATCTGATAAATGTTGTCAATATCAAAAACATTAAGACCTTCAAAATGAAAAAAAAGGTTTGCTTAGACCTACTCCTAAGTGTGCTGTTAAATTTACATTAAAATTTGACAGAAAATAGATTTCCCAGGTGATTACATCACATTATAAGCTATTATATTTATATTCATTTATTATAAGGAAAAGTCCAATGTTATTCCTTTTTTGAAAAATTGTCAACAAGTTCAATGAAAAGACCTTTACTTACTTCCTGTCTGCGAACACAAATATTTTTATGCTTAATAAAGCTCAGCACTGTCCCATAACAGCTGGAGAGCATTCTTATCAAACAGGAAATCTCTATTTGTTGGGGAATAGATTTGGGAAATATTTTCAAACACATTTGATGCTTCAGCAAATATTTCAGAAACACAAAATTTTTTAGTAGAATCAGAACAACACTGTGTTCTTTTCATGGGATTTGTTGACAATAAGGAAGATATTGTTTATTACCAGCCATTGCACACTATAAAATACTAAAAAATAATAGCAGAAGACGGCATATCCTTTTTTCAATCATTATTTACAATTTGAAATGTAAACAGCATTTTATTATCCTCTGTAGTAAACGTGGAACCAATTTAATTACTTAATACAATGGGTGGGTTAATCGATGCAATGACATTTTATAAGGAGATTGTATTTTTATTGAGTGAAGTAGAAGAAATGCAAATGTTCAGGTAAGATACAAAAAAAACGTTTTAAACATTCACTAGAAACAAGGACTAAAGCTTAAATACTTTCACTGTAAAAAATGTGTACAAGTGTACATATTTAGTATGTCTGCACTGTCACCACTGTCAATCCACGGTGTGATGACCCAGCTGGGAGGTGTGCAAACAGATGTCAGCTGCTCCAGCAGTTATGATGAAAACACAATTGAGGGTGTTTGGGTGGCTGTAAGATAAGGAGCCTTTGGAGAGGTATGAATCACTTAAAATGATACGCTGCCCACACAACAAAACACAGCCACAAAATGCAATGTGTGCACCGGAGCTGGAGAGATCTTGCCCTCTGTTCGTCTCAGTGAGATAGAGAAATCTCCTTTCATATATCAGTAGTTGGTGCTTATTTACACAGCATTAGGAGGAACTCCAAGTTTTGAGAGGTCTTTTTGTAGACCGAGCATCTTCTCTTTCTTTTTCTTTCTCTTCTTCTAAACCTAATGAAGGCCGAGTTCTGAAAGTTATTTCTTGTTTCATTTATTAGGCGTTTCATGGATTAAGAATCTATTAAGTTTAAGTCTTAAAGACTTTTTTTTTTTTTTACCTTCCTTGTAGTTTGGCCACCTCTGCTTCATTAAGGGTCATGCCTTTGCTGAAATATTTTTTGTTTGTTTGTCTTTTATTGTGTTTTTTTTTTCTTTTCCTTTCTTTTTTTCAGGCTCAAATATTAAAAAGATGTCAGCTGACTGACAAACCATTACAGCTTTAAGATGTCCTTTCAGGAAATGATGAATAACTACAGTAACAGCCAAAGACTTTGTTTGCCAGACTGCACACAGCTTTCGTGTGTGAAGCATGAGCCTCCTGTCTGTTTCAGATTCAGTTTAAGACTGAAAAATGAAAGAAATAAAATATCAATATTTTCGTTGTTGGTGGCTTTGATGAATGGTCATTACATATGAAGGAAGGTCTGCATGACATAGTGTAAGAAATATTTACAGAGCAAGTTCATCCTCAACATGTACATCTGGCCTTATTAAAGATTTCCATATTTTTTGCTGAGAAAAACAAGAGATAAGACAAACAAGAGACAAACAAGAGAGGCCTTAATTCAGCACATAGATACCACACATCAGCCTGTCATCAACTGGGGAGAGAGAAAGAACAGGAGGGAAAAGGGACTGAAATGCACATGCCATCTACAGCTGAGATGCAGTAAACCTTCCCCATCAGGAGAAGTAATGGATTAAAGGCCGCTGTGGCTCTGCAGTTTGCCAGTCAATGTTCTTTCCCTCTCCTCCAACCCAAGCCCTCCTCCCTCCTCTGTTCCCTTCCCGCTGGAAGAAGTTGATTTGCCATCAATTGCTATCTTGGCTGGCACCATTAATGCACGCCCACAAAAGGATGACACATCGCATTATCACCTCACTCCCCTTCAAATTAGAGCTGAGCGATGCCTCAGCGCAGCTTGTGACTGGTTAACACTATCAGCTATTTGTAGGGATTGTTTCCTAATACGCAGCGTCTAAAGATTTCATCAGGCATTTGATGACGGAAATAAACCACTGCCCACAGGGAAATTGAACTGATTAATGGAATTATGCGTTGGAGGGGAGTCGATACGGGCAGCAGACACTCACATGGGGATGAACAGAGCTGTCTATCATGGGCCAGGCTGGAGTGCCTCGTCCAACAACACACTCACCTTGAGCAGGGCCTGGGTTATGTGTGTCTACTGGAAAAACCAAGGATTAAAACCTGTGTGCTATTCTCAGCCTGTCTCCACTCTAAATGCCCACAACCACATTGGTCTTGTTGGATACTGATCATTTTATGAAATCAGTGTTGAAGAAAAAGCACTATAAATCTTACCACGTATAGTAGGAACAGCATTCAAATGCCACTTCCGCTTTTGTGCTCTTATTCGGAGACAGTTTTGTGCTCTCATTCAGACTGGCCCCCCTCAGCATTGTTAAGTGCTCTTTTAGACTGCCCTAATGCACCTCTACCCCACCAACAAAACTGCAGACGACCCCCTTCCACTGTCATAGCCCGGTCTGTCTGTGCTTCACGTTACAATCTCTTTTTGCATGAATTGTTTTTAGCTTTTATGGAGGTTGCACATAGGCTGCTACATACCTTTGACAATCAGCCACACAGCTAGCAAAAAGATATGGGCTTTTAAAGCTATCCCCATTCACTCTCTAATAGAGTATGTACTATCTACTTCTGTAAAAAGACAGTTTCACCTTAAATACATCAGCTCATGGACATTTTTGTAACAGCTTCTCATAATAACCAGTGCAAACAAGCAGTATTGGACATATTTTTACACACACTCAACACCAATTGTAAGTGATAAAGTTGCTTAAAAAAGTGTTGGCTTTCACACAGTCTACAGACAGCGCTTTGGTTATTAGCAACTTCAAGGCCTGTGAAGCATCTATAATTAAAGAATAATAATATCACTGATATCGAATATTCTATGATATCAATTTTTTTTTAAATATAAATGTCCAGAACTGACTGAGACAATAAATGCAGTATAATGTTACTGAATTGGTAGGGTTTTTTTTGCTTTTTCTGTTTTCTTTCTTTTTCTTTCTTTTTTTCGTTTCAATATGTACTTTCTGCCAAAGTAAAAATGGAAATGAATAGCATGTTTTTCTTTTTTAACAGTCATGGTTCAAAGGTCAACCGCGAAGCTTCCATCAATGATGTAGAACATCCACATGTAACAGAGTTGGAAGGGTCACAGTCAACCACACAAGAGATTCACAACATATGAGAAATGTTGTCTAATAACTGAAATTGTTGTTAATCAGTCACTGACTCTTCAGTCTGGCCTCTCAATAATTTTTTTTAACCAATTTATGAGATTAAACAGAAATCAGCAGGAATGATGATTAAGATTTGACACAGAAAAGGATTGTAAAAAGTTTCTTTTATAAAGGGTACTTAAAAATTACAATGAAAACTTGCATGAGAAAACATACAATACGATAAACTACAGGAATATTCTGGTAACATGACTCTACAAGTTTAGATATAGTACCCTAAAGATTTCAAGAGGTAGGGTTCTTTCAAAAAGCTTGTCAGTCTTTTTTGTCTCTGCAATAAGCTGTAAAAGCTTCTCTCAAAAATTCAAGTCAATGTTATTTGTGTAGCGCCAAATCAAAACAGAGTTCTCTCAAGACACTTTCCGTCTTGAGTAGGTCTACAATTAAATTATGTTTTTTATTTATTTATTCAAACATAATTAAAAACTGTTTATCTTAATGTGTACAATTTTCTGTAATGTAAAAATTCATTTATTTTTCATCTTAGATCATGTGAATATTTTTGGGATCAGAATGTTGCACGTGGGTTTTGTTATACAGATAAACAAACATGTAAATCACTCACCTCGTCTGACTTGTTTGTGCCGTTATAGTGCATAGATCAACAAGTTTAGACAGTGTATTCCATATGCTTTGTTGGTATATTCGTTGGAAAAAACACCTACTGTACGCTCAATAACTTTAAGAAAACAGAACCTTCAATTTCCACTCAGCTGAGGAGAATTACAGAATCTACTCACTGTTGGATGTGATGTGGCGCATGCATGGGGATGCATGACCTTCAACCCCAAGAACTCTGGAGAATTTTATTTCAAAAATGTAAAAATTCAGGAAATGAGACTATTAGGACTTCAACGAGATCCCTGACAGTTTAAAATTTTGTTTACTATAAAGTAAAATAGTTTAATGGCTTGGGGAATCAGCAGCAGCCTATATGTCTTTTGTTACTTTTATAAGTTAAATATCTGACAAATAAATACAAATATCTGTTTAACGTTACTCAATCTGTAGGTTGAGTTAAAGGGAGCTTGAGGTGAAGACTTGATTATTTCTATTTATTATTATATTTGTTTTATTTTACTAATCTGAGAAAAAAAAAAAAAGCATATGTATAATTTAAGACACATACACAGCATCATGAATAACAGACCTTGTTCCATGAAATGAAACCTTGGGATATGTGTGGCTTTAAGTGCCTTTGTGTAAACCTGCTTTAAATCTCTTCAAAGCCTTAGCAAGAGCGCCCTCTAGTGTATAAACAATGAAGCTGGATCAAGTCACCCAAAATTCACTTACAAACTAAAATAGAAGTCCTCAGGGTTTAGACATCCTCTCAAACTACATAAATGGATGAAAACAAATGGTAGGGTATTAAATTGTTATTTCCTTTCATTTATTTATTTATTTTTAGTTTGTTTATTGGCAGAGAGAGGATTTACAAAAGAGTTCCCTTGGCATGGCAGTGTTGTATTAAAAAATCCTGTATTCCCATTGCACAGCTCAGTAACATACAAAGTGGAACCTAAGGACTAAGCCAAGCAAGCATGTAGCACCTTATGTCTAGTATTTATTTTTATTGCACTGTTAAATGTTTTTAACTTCATGAACTTACTGCAGATATATTAATTTACTATAACTACATGAATTTATTCCAACTATATGAATTTGCAATAATTACATGAATTCACTATCTTGAATTTTTTGCTTGTTTGTTTGTTTTTTAAATTACATTTTATATTCTTACATGTACTGTATGGATTTTATGAACCATGAAACAGCAAAAGACAAATTTCCATTGCCAGTATTAATGGACAATAAAGTTTTGTTGAGAAAACAAAAGTCTTGAAAAGACAATCATGAATACTACACTCAAACTGTGGCTAAAATCAAAACAACAATGCTCACATAGTCTGTGACTGGTTTGTTGCCTGATAATGTTGCACTTGCTCTATGGCTCAAGTATTTAATTCTGAATATATTGCTTGTCCCTTTATTTTTGTAATATTATTGTACTTTACAGTTCTTTCTTTCTTTCTTCTTGTTATTACCACAAATGTTAAGAATTAGCGTCAGTGCCAAAACACTCAAACAATGCATCTGGTTTGTCCAATGTATGAAGAATGAATGAATGAAGTCCAAGTGAAATATCTGCCTGTCAGTCTATCTATCTATCTATCTATCTACATATCTGTTTGTCTGTCTACTACTACCTGCCTGTAAATCAAGGGAAAGAAGGAACAAGGAAGCACACAGGCACACACTCAAGCTTGGTCAAAAAAAATGGCCCACAAAGTGATGGAAAAAAAAATACACTTTCTTTGGTAACATTGGTAATATTACAATTTCTAAGAAAGTTTTCCATTCTAATCTGTTGCACAGTCATTAGCAAAGAAAGCCTGATGAACATGTTATAGATGTCACACATGCTTTTTGACCTTATGTGGCATCATTTAAAGTTGCAAATATGTCATTATGCAATCAGTCTCAGTATTCCATCTATTCAACTGGTTTTCCTTCTTGTTTTGTTTCCTCATTTTCCGGGTCTTTTGTCCTGCATAAAGCACGTCACATCCTGGGAATTGCCTTGGTAAAGTGCTACGATCCAGGCAACCTCTCATTGCCTGAATGTTTCACAGATTACTGTCTGACTGTTTGATAAAATGTCGTTACTTTAAAAAGCAAAAGTTCACACTTTTTTCCAACTGTAATAACAGGGTCAATTCACAAATGTAAGTTTGAAAACTTAGTCAGGCCAATTAGGATTCCAATATCAAAGTAGAGGGATATTTGTGCAGTGCCTCTCCTCAAATCCCCTTAGTCAAGGCTTCTCTGCAGTGATCTGCTTTGCTGCAGATCCAGCTGAGACTGGAATCTAACACTCAAGTCTGAAACAACCAAACCTTTCACCCATTAACCCGTATCAAGCAGCATACCCACTCTAATAAAACTTTCAGTTCATCTTATCATTACTACTGTCTTTGATGTGGTGGAAGGTCTTGCATGGGAAGGTATGTGGTGTTCCATTTCCTAATAAACTACAAACCTCTGAGGAGAGCAGACAGCTGCATCATGGGAGTCTTTGGCAGGTTCTCCAAACCAACTGAAGGGGAATAAAGTGGCTGACTTAATCACTTCATATTTCTTCCTCTAGGTTTAATCCGTCGTTCTGTGATGACTTACTGCTGGCAGCCACAGAGGCATAAAAGTGATGGGAGTCAAAAAGACTTAGCTTTTGGCTTAAAATGGTTTAGCGAAACAATGCAAAAACAGACAGCATCCTGAACCCCTGGAGACAGTGTTTCTAAGCTTCTGGTGGTTTGTTCCCTGAATACATTAAATAAACCCCTTTTCCACTGGCAAGTAGATAATAAGATTACACACAAAGACTTCGTGGAAAGAAGGCCAACGAGAACAGCATAGCAGAGTCAGGATAGAGAGATGTGAATAGAGGATAGTATAAATCAGCAGAGGATGGAGGTAGGGGCAGGGTGCAGAAATACACAGAAAATTTTACATAATGCTGCTTTAGTATGATAAAACAGCAAAAGTAGTTAAGAATTGCTTTCTCATTGCAGATACTTTGGCTTATCAAACTTTAATAACATGATTTCTTTTTAAAAATTAATTTGCTGTGATGGCGATATCAGTAACACTATCACAGTTGTTTCACCTGTGCTGCTGTGATACATAAATGTCTTCTGTTAAAAAAAAAAAAAGGCCAGATCAACAGTAAAGACAAAGGAGAAATTTCTCTGAGGCCCAAGACCTATATGGGGCCCAGGGCACAAGCAAAATATCTGTTAGATTTTTTTAAAATGTTAACTTGTCCACCAAATAAAGGTCAATATAGACTACACAGTGCAAGTGGAAGCTTATAGACCCTGGTCTGCCACATAACATTAGATTAAGAAAGGTCAAAGGTGAGACCTACATCATGTTGACATTGATGTTAGGTTTTTAACAGTCATGTAGCCTGCCACCAATAAAAAACAGAGAAGCCTAAAGGAAATCTAAGTGGGAGAGACAAAAGAAAGTCTAGAAAAGGTTAAAAATAGCAGAAAGGCAAAAAATTTAAAGAGAATTCGGTATTTCTTCACTTTTGTTACATTTAGTCCATTGGAACCATAGCAGCTTGGACTTCAGGATAGGGGTGTCGAGGAGTTTGATTGCCTTTAGAAGACTGCCTGTTGTGACAGTGAGCACACTGCATGGGAACAGTCCCTAAGCTTGCAGTGTTATGGAAATAAGCCATGGATCACCTGTTAAAACTGTTAACAGCTCCATGCTCTGTGGAGATCCTGTCATATGGGACATGTTACTGAAAGGCTCTGAAAAGAGGTGATTCATCAAATGCCTGCAACATTCCAGAACTGATATGCAAAATATCCTACATCAGGCCTGGAACTGTGAGGCAGTACAACAGTACTGGAAAAACATCCTTGGATGTGTGCTTTGCTGTCACTCCATTTTTGGGAGTGGGCAGACTATGGTTCTGAGGCAACAATAAACTGCTGGGGTCAGTTCCCAGTTATGAAACTTTCAACCCTCTTGACCACTTTTGAGCTGTTTGAATTTTATTAGCAGCAAACAACAGTTCAATAGGTCACTCTGTATGTTTACATGCACAGTTAAGTTGAGCTACGGTTATAGCTCCGTTAGGCGATTTAACTGGACTACTGTCCTTGTCCCAGCATACTAGTGCTGAGGGAGGATTTTTTTATCTTGCAATTTCGCTACAGCAGGTAGCGATATGCCCCATTCAGATGGTTGCCATTGGACCTTCTCCCAGTTAGCCAAGTAAATTACAAACAAGTTAGCAAGTGGTTAGTGAAAATCAATGTTGAATGATGAAAACGTGCACAACTTTACTTTTCCGGTACAAATTTGATGCACGCTTCCCTTCGTGCTTGTGAGATTTTCATTTTCTTAATGGCTTTCTTCTACAAATTCATGCTGTTCAAGTTCCGGGTCAAAGATGCCTCAGGGACTAAAGATCATGTACATACTGCTTATGCCAGTCCAGGTCATGTTGAAGCATATTTATGCTGGAATATTTCAATTTCCAATCACATTATCTGGGTATGTTAGCTCAACTTTAAGAAATTTGATTTAGTATGATTTCAGTTAAACTAGCATTTACATGCCTGTAATTAAAAGGTGCATAACTTCTTAATAATCATGTTACTTGTAGAAGCACAGACACACACATACTCAACTCTCACTGGTCATGGCTTGTTCTGCCCCTAAACTTTAGCTCTGCCCCCTTCCATCAGCCGTTTGTCGTAGACTTGTAGATTGTAGAGTTGTGTCCTAGATCACTTCTACAACAATTCACACACAAATGATCTCTTACTGGAGCAAGAAGCACCTTATTTCCCTGACCATGATGTACTGTTTGTTTTTGGAAAAAAAAAACAAACTTAAAAAGCAATTTATGATGTGTCTATAACTTTATGATAACATGTGATGCCTAAGATCACTGTAACATTTTTAGCTGCTTGTCGTAATGATTGTAAATTCGCACTTGCTTATGTCTGCAGTTAGCATTAAACCAACTGACATGAGAGTGGTATGAACCTTCTCATTCATCTCTCAGCAAAATAACGAATGAGTGTATTTCCAAAGTTTTCCAATCTATTTCTCAAAGGTACTACATGTAACATTTGAACACCAATTACAGTACAGCTCCTCACTTTAACTCTCATTACTTTGGCAAGAGTGGACAAAAAATGTTAAATTTGCTTTAAATCTTTTGATCCTATCTCAATCGATGAGTCACTATTAAAGGGCAGTGTTATAAAGTACATGTCCCATATGGTCTAAAAGTAAGGATTCCCGGACTTCATGCAGACTGCCTGAGTTCAACTCAAAGTAAGGAAACTGTTTTCCATCTTTCAGTCAACATTATGCTGCCATGCACTCTTGTACCTCCATAGCATGGTTTAAACTAAGCATCACCCCTGTACAGTACACAGTACTACTGCAGCCTCTATTAAAAATGGTAGTTATTGCTGCTAAAATGTTACATATAGCCCATTTGACACATGTTTTTTTAAAATTCTTTGTACTATTTTTTATTGTTAAATTTGATCTAATCATTCCCTTTAATTTGATCTATTTATACATCTTGTTGGCTATGCGTAAATGTCTTCTCTTTTATTAAAAGCTTTTCTCTGGACATGTTCGATTAGATCAGGCTGTAGAGCAAATACTGTTTTAAAATTGCTGCTTTATTTTAATTTTTTCTATTTACATCTTTTTCATTTGTTGTATATATTATCATTATAATTAATGGCCTTTGCTTGTCTTATGCATGCTCTTATGCATATCTGGAGAAAAAAAATTATCAGCCATGGTTAGGGCTGTAGCATGTCTTCCTGAGGGAAATCAGAAGTGAAGTGGTGAATCATTTCTGACTGTTTTTTCATTGACCTCTGCTGGTAGGTAGATGGAATTACAACAGCAACAACATCAGCAGCACCAGCAGCAGCATCATCATCAGCAGTTCTCTGAGTTCTCCATTGCCTGTTTCTGTGACAAACAGAACATTTGCTTGAAAATACATGTTTAGTGAAGCTATTACATGCATAAACAACAATATATTCACTTTTTGGTACTGATCAGCTTATTTTATAAAAAGTTTTGGTTACCTTTCCTGAAGTCTTTTAGCAAGATCACTTAAGCAATGAAGTGTTGGAGTACAATGTAAATGGATGAACAAAGCAGGCTGTCGTAAGAGAGAAGTCTAAGTACTTAAGAAATAGCTGCCTATTGAATCGGCTGATTCAACTTAGCTGTTCTTAGCTGGCCAGGAAAAAAAAAAAAAGAAAGACAGAAAGAAAAAAAAAAAGCCTGTTTCCCTCATGGAGTTCACATACTGACATTCTTCAAAGCCTTGCTTTTGAGAGGCTGTTGTGCAGTACCAGCTGTACTACCTTGACTTCATTTTGTGCTAAATACCTCCTTAAACTTTGGACAGGTGAAAGATCATTTATTTAATACGAGCCATAGCAGGTGCATTGCAATGCTGTTTTCTTTGCACCTATACATTATGTTTATTTTCTTTATTACCTGCAACTTTGGTTGTGAACTCTGTAATTGTCTCTCTCTGATTTTTCTATGAGGTAACACAATGATGCAGTTGCTTGCCAAGAGTCTGAGGCAAAACCACTAAATGTTTCAAAATTGGTCTGGAACTTTTGTGGTCAGATCCTTCTATCCCCCGCATGATCTGTATTCCCTCAGCCTTTATTAAGCTAATAAAAGAGTAAAGCCATAAAAATGATCTTCTAAAGGGCACTTCTTCTTTTGTACTCCAGAAATGCGAGTGGAATCAGGGGGCATTATGAATCACTGTTTGATAAGTTTTGCAATTTGAATTTTTTTGGTGAGGTTTTTCTTAGTTATATGTAAAACCTCCTCATGAGAGATTAGAAGGAAATATTCTTCATTATTGACTTCACCCCAAGAGCAAGTGGTACATTCTACAACTGCAATGTAAATAATAAAGAAAATACAATATTTAGAAACAGCAAATCAAACAACACTAAAGTTAATTTTTGTTGTTAACCACCGAAATAGTCAGCTGGTATCTCAATATTTGTGTTAGGCTCATAACATAGCTTTGTATCTGCATTAATTATTTTTTCTTTTCAGATTTTCATTTCGTTACTATTTCCTCCTCGACCTCACCTCAGTCTTTCTCACCATCAGCCATACAATTCTTCTCTCCCGCTTGGAATCCTCCCTCAACATCACTGACACACCGCCCTCTCCTGGCTAAAATCCATCTCACAAACAGACAACAATTCATCTACATCAACAACTGCACCTCCTCCACTGCTCCTTTGTCCCAAAGCGTCCCCCAGGGTTCGGTTCTTGGTCCTCTCCTGTTCATCCTCTACTTGCTCCCCCTTGGTAACATCATCCGTCATGGCCTCCGTTTCCACTGTTACACCGATGATGTCCAGCTATGCATCTCTACCAAATCCATTACCACTACAACCCTTGCAAATCTGCCTTAACGACATCATATCATGAATGCAAGCCAACTTCCTCAAACTGAATTGTGACAAATCAGACATAATCATCATCGGTCCCAAATCTCTCACTAAATCCAACAACTTCTGCCTCACCATTGACAGTTCCATTCTGTTCCCCTCTCCACACATCCGCAACCTTGAAGTTTTCTTTGACGGCAACCTCTCATTTGAACACCATGTCAGTCAAGTAACCAGAACTGCCTTCTTCCACCTAAAAAACATTGCTCGCCTCCACCCATCACTCTCCTTCTCTGCTGCCGAAACCCTGATCCATGCATTCATAACATCCAGACTCGACTACTGCAACAGCATTCTCTATGGTACATCCTCCAAAGTCCTAAATAAACTCCAGTACATCCAAAGCTCTGCTGCTCACCTGCTCACCCACTCCCACTCTCGTGATCACATCACCCCTGTTCTCCAAACCTCCACTGGCTCCCTGTCGCACAATGCTTCCAGTTTAAAGTACTTCTCCTAAATCACAAAGCCCTTCATAACCAGGTTCTCTCTTACCTCACTGACCTGCTCCACTGCCGCACTCCCTCCCACCACCTCCACTCTTTTGACGCTAATCTCCTTTCCATTCTGCACAGGACCAAGCACCAGACCTGGGGAGGCAGAGCCTTCTCCATTGCTGCACCCTCCCTATGGAACTCCCTCCCCAAACACATCAGAGACTGCACCAACATGTCTATGCTCAAATCACTGATCAAAACCCACCTCTTCAGATCAGTTTTTACTGTAATGTGTAATATTTTTTTTTCTTTAAGGGTTTTAGATTCTTTCTTTTTGTGTGTTGTTTTTAACTTTTCAACCTATGTAAAGTGTCTTTAAGTATCTTTAAAAGCGCTCTATAAATAAAATGTATTATTAATTATTATTATTTCAACCTCTTTGGGGGTGATTATTTGAGGTAATGTCTACCTAACAGAGCCTATTAGCATCAAGCTGCTCCTAAAGCGCATGAAAAATACCCTTGAAAGGTTTGGCTTAATGTATGCACAGCTATTCCACCTTCAGAATCACCAGCTGCTGCTGTTAAATAAGTTACAAATCCAATTTGAAAATTACATGTGGTGACATAGGAAGATACAGAGCAAAAGATTGGCAGCAGTGAAACACAGATTATGTGAAATGACAAAACTCCATTCCAAGTGCAAATATTGACACAGGAGTCATAGTAAACTCATATTCTGTGATCTCACCAGCACATTAAACAATTTACCAACACAAACAACATTCATATTACAAGCAAGTCAGAGGCAATTTGTGTAAAAATGGGGGAGAAACGACTGATTCCGGCCAGTGGAAGCAGGCACAGGTGTCTTTCCTCCTCCCTAATCCCAGAGTTACACCAATGCAATTTGGCTGCTGATGGATCAGGATGATCATATTTATGAAGATAGAGCCTCTTTAGAGATGCTATTTCAAGAGTAGGCAGCAGAGGGCACACAATTCAAATATTTAAAAACAAGCAGTCTAAGTGTGCCCCTCCTGTGAATAGAATGAGCAGCAACAGCTTCAATAAAAGAATATTTTTAAGATTCAAAAACATATATATAATGTATATATAATTCTATGAAAATTTTGTCTTTTGCACTGCTGTGGAATGATGCATCAGTGTGACTTAGAAGAATTAAAAGGAAGCAGAAGATTAAATGGAATAACAATATAGTTAAATATCACCACAAACAAGAATTAAATACCAATGTTTATTTGTACGTTATCATGACATAAGCTTTGTCATCTATCTATCTATCTAGATAGACAGTAAATCTCTCTTAATTTGTTTTGCACTGATGATAAGAAAGAAAGAAATCCTACACAGAGCATCACATGCTCAGACCTGCAAGATAAGAATAAATAAATAAATAAATACATAAACAGATACCCTTATTCCTTGTTATGCTAATACCATGGAAAAGACTAAAATTTGTTATTGCAGTCAGAGAGATCATATTCCACTCCTTCCAGACACAGAGTTAAATGAGGCATCTCATTAAACTTTTTAAATGTGTTTCAAATGTTACAAGACAACGACCCTGGCAGCAATTCTGCAGAAGTCCTGAGTGAGAGAAAGGAGCAGAGAAATGATCCCTTTGTTACCAAAGAGGATATTGCCCACAGTCAGTGGGGAAAGTGGATGAAATGAGTAACAACAGTGACGCCAATTATGAAGACTGTCTCTGCTTCAGAGTTGACTGTTAATGCTCTTAAAAGCTGCTACATTCATTCATTTATTTACGTGTTTTATGTTATTTCATCTGGACAACTCTTTGGACTGTTGACAGCAGAGAGAACACACATATTCAAATATTTGCATTTTAGAGCCTCTAGTACACCTGACCTGCATTTCTCAGGACTCAGGAACAAAATGCATGTGAGAATTGTGGTGGAAATTAGTGTTTAACTTCCCTGGTCAGAGATAAAGAGGTGCTAAACCCAGCAGAGTTTTAAGTGTTTATTAAAGAAGACAAGTCAAAAGCAAATCAGACAGCGTCACAGTGATTTGACAGTCTTCAGAGTTTGTTCAGTAGTCTTAAAATTTGCAAGTTTTGAACAGAGCCTTTAATACATATGTTCCATAGAAGCCGATGATCAGCAGTAGGTTTCGATCTGTTGTTTGCAAAGGAGATGAACCTTGACTCTTCTGGTTCATTCGTGCAGGGATGTATGTTTACCTAGACAATTCATACTTGCCAGTCATACAGATCTGGGTCAGACTTCGGAACAGTCAAACATGTTTTCCAGCAGATGAAAAGTACAGTAAATGCTGTACATTAAGGTCTCATTTCTGAATGAGACACGAAGACTATTGCCATTACAAAAATCATGTATTAGCACGTGCAGACTTCAAAACGACTGAAGGTGAAGATCAAATCAAGGATCAGTCACATGAAACAGTTCTTTACGAAGCTGCTTCACATTCCTGTGAATTCACGTACATCATGGATGTGTGCTCTCCCTTCCCACTTCTGCTACCTTATACATCAGTGACGGAACCTCCTGCCAGCTGTCCGTCAAACTTAAGATTTAATAGCACCCGGAGGTCTCGTCGCCAATGATGAAGAGCTCATTTTGAAAACATACTGAAGCTGAGGATCAATATATATCCAAACTGTGGTGCGCAGGGGGGACCTCTACACAGTTCCATTGCTAATCCTCCCAAAAAGGTTAAAAACAACTTAAATACATTTTTTGTGTTAGTCTAAATCACAAGGTAGAGTTGGAACAGCAATCCCAAAGCACCAAGACAAGGAATGAAAAGAGCCCAAAACTAGCTTTCTCCTTGGCTTTGTAGTCTAAAGTGAAAAAGGTGTTTGGTACAGCTAAAATTGCTCAATTGTGTCTTCGGCAGAAGTGTCCAAAATCACTAGCACCTTTTGATGAGAACATCTTCTGTTTAAACAAGAAAACCAATTAAAGGGTTTTGTCCTGCAGCAGTTGAGCAAACTCATTGACTCATGACTGATCCAGGTCTAGTTCTCCGGCTCAGCACTTGCTTCCTTGTATCATCAGTCTTTAGTCTCACCCAAGGCAGAGGTTCAACCTATTTTCTGCCCTGGTAAAAGGGTTAATGAAAGTTTCGTTGCATGAGTAAACTGATAGAGAAGAAAGCACATGAGAAAGTAGCAGGTAGTCTCGTGATACTGATCACCAGAAAAACAGACATTTACAGTCACAGCACTGTGTAACTTTTATTTCAGAAGATTTTAGAAAATAATTTCAAGAAAGCTTTGAGAAATTTAAATGCAAAAATTTTTGCTTTTATGGTGCAGTGTTTCCCACAAAATCAGAATTTAATTGTAGTGGAGGTTGCTTCAGGGGAATGGGGGGTGGGGTTGCGGTTGTAATGTAACATGATGAAAAAATAGGCTTTATATTTACTTGATCAACACTTTACTGGTTTTGAGTCTCACTATCTGTACTTTAACATATTGCCAGTTGCCAGAATGGATGGTAACAATTTTTGACATTATATGAATAAGAAAACTTCACGTGATCAGGATGGGCTGAACCAGGCAAGTGTCAGGTCTATCAGCAATACAAAATACTTTCCAATACTCATCTGGATGAGGGAGCAAACATTAAGCATCGGGGTACAAAATAACCTTAATGCTTATTCACCAACATGCTCAGTCAATACTGACAACAGCTAAGTGACCAAAAAGAGGTCGTAGGCAGCTGCTCAGCACAAGCATAGCCGTTAGCTGCATTAGCTAGTGCTGTTGTCTCTGCTACAATTAAGCTATTACACCGTAGATTTTTAAGAATGCAGTGGGGTTAACAGTTTGCTCGTGTTGAGCTGCTGCTATCAACTTATTGTCACACACACACACACACACTCTTTATCTTTTATTCTAACTCTCTTCAATGTGTACTGACAGTTACTTTACATCCAAAGTCCTGTTATCTTCCTGCCTCAGAAACGACAGGAAGCTCTTCTTCTTTGTTGGTTTTATTGATGGACTACAAGCCGTATTGCCACCTACTGTGATGGGGTATTTAATGTCATGCTATTCACTGATGCGCTGTCTGAGTGATTGAACAGGATGCGCAATTCCACAAATAGAAAATTAATATGTGGTGGACAATGTTGATATTGTAGGGCCTGCCACAAATGAATGAATGTGTGGGAAATGCTGTGGTAATACCAAAACACGTAATGCTCAGGTTAAAATTTATATTTGTCCAGAGATCAAAAATCAACAAAACTAGTGATATAACTATCAGCCCCAGCTGCATGCATTCAGCATTTAGCTTTTTACACTACTGTCCTGTTAGTGTGTCTTTAGGACACAGGACACACCTGAGGTTTGGCACTTCTAATCATACATAATTTTATTTATTTATTTTATTAGTTTATCTGTCAGGGACAATATATGTAGACACTGTTACATCTAAATAAAGTGCAACAGATGCAGTGCATATGGGACTTCTAGCCATGGCTAAGTTGCAGTCCTTGTCCCTGGTTAGGCTTTTAGAAATTGATGCACATGATACAACACTGTTAAATAGACATAAAAGCTGACAATTTAAGCAGACATAGACAGGCAGCCAAATACATGCATAGAAACTAACAAACAGAAAGATGATAATGACTAAGAATAATAGTTGGAACAATAACTAAAATAACAACAAAAAATTAAACGAAACGTAAAATATGCTAAGCATTATAAGATACGTAACTTAGTGTTAATGGATTCACCTTCGTTTAATCCATAGTTTTGCCCTGTTATTGCAAACTTTGTAGTCGGTTAATGTTTTTATTTCTGATGGTAGGGTGTTCCAGATCTGTGGTCCTTTTACTGAGAAAGCAGACTTGCCAAATGCTGTTTTGCACTTTGCTGGTTTACAGTCTCCACTAACGGCACTTCTTGTAGTGGCTCCTTTGCTGGAGTATTTTCAAATCAATTGACTGACCAGTTTTGGGGCAAGACCATTAACACACTTAAAAATCAGTTTCAAAAATGATAAATTAAAAAAATTATCAAAGCTTAATCAATTATACTTCTGTTGAATTTTAAAATGGTGCCATTTTATTGGCTTCTGATCCAGTCTTTTTAGGGTTTGTTCATATAATGATGGCGCAGGATTCATTGCTGATTTGGTGGCCTGGCCCCACACAATAAGACAGGTGTGATAAAATCATAGCATGCATTTATAGCTGGACAGCTTTACTGTACATAAGATTTCTACTTTAGCTGCTTGAGCAACTACAATTTGTAATCCCTTATATTTTTCTGTCTAGTTTTGTCAATACAATCTTCCATTGCACACTTTTATGATTCTATTCTTGTAAGGTTCTGGTTCTACACACCGTCTGTTTTTGTTGAAAAACATCTGATTCTGAAGAAACACATAGAAAAGAACATAACCTAAAAGGCAGCCTTAAAAACTTGACTTGATCATAATCTCATGCAGGGCAGTCTCCTGTGTTAAATCCTACTTGACACATTGATTTATAGAGATAAATAAACACCCCTGCCTAAAAAGTAGTGCGGCTCATCAGTAGTCAACTAAGGAATGATTATCACCGCAGGCCCTTCTCTTAAATTATTTTCACAAAATGGTTTGGCACAGGAAAGACAGATTACCACAATGCGCTCTGTGCATCTTCTCATTCAGCAAGCTAAACTGGAAATGATCTCAGTCCCTCCGAAGGTCGAGTCTCCACTGTATACTAAATACTCTGTTGGCTGTATTGTATTCTCACTCTGTGACATGCAGCATTCGGAAATCAATACTCCTCAACTGATGGTGGTCTTGTTCAAAGTGAAGAGGTTGTGTTACAATAAAAGATAAATACAATTTAAGAAAATAAATAATAGTTAAAAAACAGCTACATTTTACTTAAAGCATCCATCTATAATGCATTATAAATGTACCTATAATGCAACATAGTTATGACCTAACCCTAACAATAACCTATAATGTTTCATAACTCTGTTCATAATGTGTTATAATGCATTATAGATGGATGCTTTAAGTCTTAAATTAAAAAAACAACAACATAGAAATAAAAATGACAGCCATTTTAGTTTTATGCCTTAAAGCAACTCTGTACCTTTGACCGTGACCCATGGCTTAGAAAAACTAAACCTAATGATGCACATTAATACGTCTCACAAAATAGCAATTTTAGTGGAACCAGGTCATATTTTACGGAGAAAATTGTCCTCTGGTTTTCCCTCCGATGTCCTACAACTGCTTTGCCTCAAAATCTGTGATTCACGGAGGTTCCTGAAAGCAACATGTAAACTGCCTGCAGACCAAAGCTGCAGCAGCAGCAGCAGCAGCGGGTAGTTGTTGAGGGCAGCTCTGCTAAATAAAAGGCTGCAGACAGAGCAGTCGTAGGACAACCAGTGGACATTTTTTAAAATAAAATATGACCCAGTTTTACTAAAAGTGCTGTTTTGTGTGACATATTAACGTACATCATTTAGTTTCGTTTCTCGAAGGAATGGGTTGCGGTCAAAGTTAAGGATTCAATTAAAAGGACTTCCTATGATCCCATAACTTTGAGTGCTAGCTTATAGGATTACAAATTGAAAAGAAGATAGATAGATAGATAGATAGATAGATAGCCTTTATTGTCCCATAGGGAAATTTGTTTTCACAGTCTGTCAACACATACAAACATCAATGAACCCACCAACAAGCAGGATCCACATTAGTTTAAGGGGGAAGATTGTTTAGTGCAGAGATGGCGGGGGGACAAAGCTTTTTCTGAAGCGCGCCCGCCTCCACGTCAGAGTCCTGTACCTGAGCCCAGACGGTAGCAGTGTGAAGTGTGGGTTGAGGGGGTGATCCGGGGTGTTGTCTATTGTCCGTGCGAGGCGAGTGATGGCTCTGTGATTGAGTTCTGATAGGTTTGGTGTGGGATGGTGCATTATTTTGGATGCTGTGTGTGTTATTTTTGTTAGTTTGTTTTTGTTGGTGGTGGACAGCATGTTGTAGAAACAGGGGGAACAGTACAGCAGGACGGGTTGAATTATGCTACAGTACAGTAGTAACAGAAGATGGGGGGCAACAGAGAGGGCACGGAGTTTGTGGATAGCATGGAGTCTTTGCTGGGACCTTTTGTAAATGTCAGTGATGTGTTGATCAAATGTTAGTTTATTGTCTATAGTGAGTCCAAGGTATTTGAAATGGCTGACCTGATCAACTGTTTGGTTGTGGATGGAGGTGGGGACCAGTCCAGAAGGGGGTGTGTGTGAGGTGTGAATGACCATTTCTTTTGTTTTGCCCACGTTCAGTTCCAGGAAGTTATTGGTGCACCACTAAGTGAAGTGAGAAATGGAAAGTTGATAGGCAGCAATTGAGCTATTGTCACATGAGCAGTCCAAGAATGGCAGAAGATTGTAAACAAGAAATGGTAAATGGACTGCATTTATATAGCGCTTTTTGAGACATTTACCGTCCCAAGGAACTTTACAACACAGAAGAATAAGTTAACCATCTCAAGTAGCAGCAATGGTGGACGGTGGAACAACATATGTTCCAGTAATGGAAAAAACGAAAAGGAGACTGTTGATGGAGGAGGCAAAGCAGGGAAGAGGGAGAGTGACAAAGTTGGAGGAAAAACCAAAGTGAACCTCAGACTCCTTTTTACTTTTAACAATACTGCTCTTGAAGCCAAACCCGTTAGTTAACTGTTTGGTAAGAATATACTGGTGAACTCTGACTCAAAGCAGCTGGGTGAGCTGATTGATAGGTTCAAAGCAGGAGGTGAGTTATAGGCCTACAGCTCTTGTTAGATTCACAAGCAGTTAGAGTAATGCTGCAAACAGAAAACAAACAGTCCGACGGAATGTAAGGAAAACGAAACGAAACACGTACAGTATAACAATGTGTTGCTACAGCAATGTCATATTATTTACAATGAACGGAATAAAATATAATAAGTAAAATTATTTCGCGACTATTCATGTCGGCCAGCTAAACTATTGTTGTTATGCATGTGGCTGTAAAACGCAGCTTTCTCTTTATTTTCTATTGCAAACTTAAAACAAAAATTACAATCAGCTCTGTGCTGATTGCCTTCCATGTATCAGCTTTTTGTGTGACATCTTGGTAGGTTTTCAGGCTGTGGTAAATACAACTCTGGGTAATCAGTGCATCAAAATGCTTTTCATTGTTATGATCAGACATAATTTCTCCTTGCATGAGGCATTTGAGGAGTTACGTAACATCTGGTTGTAAATTTTATTGCGGAGGACATCAAAAGTTAAACTATTTTAACTTTTAAAGGCGATGTCGTCTACCGTTGCTGTTGCTGGCATTCTCTGCTGGCCTCATCAAATTTTAGTGTCCTGCCCTCATCCATTTTAATGACCTCCGGTTTGCCGTTTTCAGTCTGCCTGATTGTATGTGAATGCACCATAAACTCTATGAGGGATATTGCAGAAAGTTAACTTAAGGTATTTCAGTTTCAGATAATTGAAAATTGTAAGTCAACATTGTGTGCATAAATTCCCATTTGTTTTCATTTAAAGGGCTTTTTGATTTTTTTCTTTCTTCTCCAAACCCTAATCTAAAGTCCTGTGAGATGAATTTCTAATTTGTTATTATTGGTTATAGAAATAATACACCAAAAACACTGCCTTTAGTTTAACGTGGATATCTGATGTAGATTTTATCAGTTACTAGTCAAAGTGAGAAGTTACTGTAAAAAATGTTTTTCATTAGTGGTGGAGAACATTTACAATCTATGACTTGAATTTACTTTAATTTAGCTGAGATAAGAGAGTAAGAAAAAAGAACAGAGGAACCAATAGAGGAAGATGAGGAACAAAAAAGTACTGAACATTTGAAGTTCAAACAAGTAAAAATGGTTTCTTTACTTTTTTTGTTCTCAACCCCGGTTCAGTTTCACAATGGAGCAGCAAGCTATTTTTAATAAAAAGAATGAAAATCCTCATAAATTAATATTTTTAAACATTGAAGTGGGATGTTGATAGTCCTGAATCTACTGTATTTCACTTCTTTTTTTAGCTCCTTTTGAAAAGGGTAAACTGTAGGTTTCTCGCCTTTGGCTCTACAATCAAAGCACTTGAAGAATCGTTTGAATGTCTTTTTGCCATTGGGCACTAATCCTCTCAGGCAGCCGGATGCCTGAGGACATAAGAAAGGCAGCATTTATATCCTCTTCCAAGCACATTATTATTACAACTGATTTATAAGCTCAAGCTGTCCTCACTACAATGTTAAACCACAATGACAGGTTGAGTTTTGCTCAAATTTGTCCCCTGGCCTCTGTAATGAGCTGCTGTGCTTATATGAACAAAGCCAGCATTGTCAATTAACCGCTTCCCAAACTTAAATATTGTCTAGTAGTCAGCATCCTTATGGACAGCACTTGCAATTCAATTATTTGCCAGATAATTAGACATGAAGTTGAAAGTTTGAGCAGAACACATTTGAACACAAAGAGATGAAATCACTCCTTACTGAACTTAAGTGTTAGTAAGGCCTGATCTGACAGCTAGCCTATCAGATGGCTAATAGTTATTATCATTCCAAACAGCAACACAAATAAATGTCAGAAAAAGTCAGACCATTCATCCGTCTCTCTTGGGCAGAGGCATCATTTACAATGAAAAAGATTAACTATGACTGGAGAACATTCAAGCACATGAATGCAGCCGCCGCCGACTCATCAAATGCAATTCAGAGCTTCATTAGCAGGCAGAAAGCTCTCTGCCATGCTTTGCAGTGTAGCACTAACACAGTACCTCTCCTCATGCAATACCATCCCTCCATCCCTAACTTTAATCTCAGGGGCATTGTACATTCTAACTGTACAATTTAAACGTTGCCATCCAGCTCAGGCTTGTGGGATTTCCCTTATTTTAAGACCCAACACACGCAGAGACATATTTTCACAGTTCCCTACACTCACATCTGCCATCTTTTTCTTGGAGCCTTTGCAAATCCCTGTGCAGTCTCTAATAAAGAAAACTGACTTAGAAATTTTACATGTGGATTAATGTGACTTGGGGTTGCTTTTGTATGCAATAGAAGAGATTCTGATGGGGAATAAAATTGTGTGAAAATTTTGGCATTAAACATGCCATCCACCTTCCCCCGGTCCCTAGTTGGAGCCTCCAGCATATTCATCTTTTGCTCTCTTTCTCACTGCTCCGAAACTAGTCAGCTGAAAATCATTGTAAAACCTCTTTCTCTAGCTAGATTTTGGCATGGTTTACAGAATGCTGAAGTATTAGAACAATTGTTATTTCCGTGCTGCTGGAAGAATTGCTAGAATAGATAGCTGGCTGCTATTTTCTGGTATACAAGCAAATAATTTGACATAGTGCAATTTACTCTCTGGGAGGCCCACAGGCATGAATCACAATAAGTACAGGGGCTATCTATTTTTCAGTTTTCAATAAAATATCGTCCTCTGTATGTTCTGTTACTGTCATGACAGGTGAGATTGAGTTACTGTCTGGAATTTGGCATCGGTGGAGACACATAAAATATGTATGGAGGCAAACTTACCCAGTGGAGTTTAGCACAAAAGGGTGTGGTGAGTGGAATGAGTGTATTGTAATGAGTTGATTCTTGAGGCCACCAACTGACACCTTGCACTACATTTCTGAGGCAAACAATCACATTCAACCTGCTGGGCCTTAAATGCTAATGTATGATACTGGAGTACAGAAAGAACCAACACTGATCATTTTAAGGGTCTCATAAGACAAAAGGAAATATGCTGTAGTTTTTAAGTGTGCTTGGCATGTACAAACTCTGTGGTCTTTTTGCCAGACCTGCAGACACATCAGTGTCTAGCAGTGAAATGACTTTTTACCGAACAGCACCACATTAGCCAGTTGGATGTTAAAAGGAGAGGTGTGCCAGTTAACTTTGTAAATGGTATAGAGGTTAAAATCTTCACTGAGGAATAAAGAATACATAGATTAAATGATTGCAATTGTTATCAACTTGTTATAACCAATTGTTATTACCAACTGTAAAGAAACTGCTTGAAGTTGAAATGGCTTTCAATTATAAGTAATTCATTACCAAAAGAACATCTTGAATGAGGATAACGCTATTGTGGAAAAAAAAAATCCAGAAAAGTAGTTTACTATTGGTTTATCCACTGATATGGCCTATCTAGCCTACTAATTAATATATCAAATAGCTAGAGCCCGTAGTATGAAGAACTTATTCCCATTCATTGTCATTTTCGTCTGTGTTCCGGCGGGCGTTTTCTAATTTGCTGCAGTTGCATGCCTCCATGCATTGCATGCCACTTCTCCTGCAGCTGCAGCGTCGACTCAGGCACCCCTTGGTACAAGCACAGAAAGTTATCTCAGTGCAGGCTTTGGGAATAGGGGGCAGGGAGAGGAGCTGAGGCACTAACTCACCATCTAAGTCCATCCATCCCATTTCAGTCACTGGAGAAGACTCGGATATGCCACATGAGCGTGATTCCATACATAGGCTTAGTAGTGTGCCCACATGATGTGGAAATTGACTGCATCTGAGGATGGTGGCAGAGTCTCCTGTGTGTGGCCTGCACAAAACAACTTCACTCTTGATTTGTTGCAAGTATCAACCTCAGACACACCATACAACCTGCAGATGAATGCCTCTGTTGATCTCTCTATGTCTTCTGTTAGAGGGCCTTTGCCCAGGCCAAGGAGATCAGTGTGATGATGTTGAAACACCTGCCAAGCTGTTTTCTTACTATGGCCACTGAACTGAGACACACTATCACAGCCAGTGAGGGTATGGAAGGCAAATATTGTGTCCAGTTGATCAGGGGACAGCAACTTGTGAATTCATGCACTGGAAAATATTTGGGTGCCTTTGATGTCATGTCTCATGTCTTCAGATCCAAATCTCGCAGTCTCCCCT
>JAPQLA010000006.1:2342141-2360541 GCA_029822935.1 Naso vlamingii | reverse complement strand
ACAACTCCGACTGGTAAGTTTCCAATTCGACACTTTTACACCTCTCCTGGCGCCGGGATGTCTCGAAGGAAAAGTTTTTTGGACAGGAGGTAATCAGATTGTAAACAAATCTCTCTCTGTTCATTTGTCCTTCAGGAGGAAAGAAATGCCAAAAGGCTGTTGTTCTCCTACAACTGGCTTCTCTGCCGTTTCTGTGTCGGGTTTCCTTTATGACTCAATCCTCTCTGCTCAGATTGACTGGTCTTAAGTCAAAAATAGACTTGCACATAAATACATTAAAAACATAGACTCATCGCGTTTTCTTTGTGGAGCAAAGCAGAGAGCCACTTCTGGGTTCAAAAAGAATTTTATTCTTTGTGTTCATTTGATTCACAATCAATTGACACTCAGAAAATTACTCATTTGACATTTTTACAAGTAATATACATTCAATGAGAGTGGGCAAGATAAAGTGGGGGAGGCTACAACAATTCTACATAGTCTGAAATAAAAAATTGTAAGTTAATTGTTCAAACAGCTCTGAATGTTATCTGTGCATTGGATAGACTGGAAGAGGCTGATATTGTGGATTAAGATGTCTGTTCATGATTTTGTAAACAAAGTTTCCTATGTGTGGACTGAAAATCATTCAGTCAATTAAAATGTAGGGATCAGATTGTTGGCCACCAGTCATCCACTGTAGTTGTGTTATCTGCTGTGCGAAACATAACTGTTACTGATCTTCAGGCTCGCCGGCATAGTGTTTGTGCATGTGATTGTTCATGAGTGTAATGGTAATCCATGAGGCCTGGCCTGATGTGTGGAGTTAAGCAGGATTGTCAAATAATCGGTTTCACCCCAGTGACTTACTTTTTGCCAAACAGCCGTGCTATTCCTATTGGGATTTGTCTCTGATTTCTTCAATTGATCCAGGGGATTTTATAGACACATGGTCTTGACTGCTTTTGCACTTTGCTGAACTTTGTGGCAGTCAAGCCTCGTCGGGCTGTTTAATGATTTCTTTCTTTGCATATTTATCTATTAAGATGGCTGTGTTTTTCAAAACAGAGTGCTGCTAATAGTGCACTAATAATGTATCTTGTGGCATTGCAAATGAAGTGTTTGATAGACACCATCAGAGTGTAAAGAGAATGCAACAGCCCCATTAAAACTAATATTCCATAATATTTTCATAGAATAAACATGTTTTTCTACCATTGCAAATGGTACATTAGTGACTCAGTCTATACTGAGTGCATGAAAGCTTTAAATTTGATTTTTTAACGTTTTCCCCACCTCATTTATTCATTACAGTTTACATATAATAACATGTTGTCATGCATCAAAAGCAATTTAATCAACCATTCTAGTTATCAAGGTAGAAAGACTGTCAGATAAGGTGAAGCTACCCAACACAAAAGAACCAGTTTAAAACTAAATGCTGCTGGTTTCACATTTCTTAGTCAGCCTTCAATTTACTTTTTGACATGTTACTGTTGTGCTCACAAACAAGCAAGCAGATATATTACTGCGAAGCAATGCAGTAATGCACTACAAGTATATTGTTGTATCTGAAAGACATGCAGCCAGTGTTATTCCTGAAAAGAATTATATTGATTTAATTGATCTGATAGTTTGTTTCTGTTGCAATTCAGCAAACATCTCTTTAGTCTCAGATGTTAAAGAATGACTTGCACCAACAGCAAGAGCTTTAAAAAGGGTCTCTCTCCAGTAACTGCTGATGTCCCCGCTTTGCCTCCATGATGGCATCTTTAAGTCTTGCTCTGGCAGTGTTATATGACCTTAGTGTCAGATGTGACATAGCCACTGCTATGTCTGTGTTCATGGAGGGATGGCCTGTTGTTTCAAAGAAAACAAGCTTCACATCAAACATTTACAACAAAGTTATGCCAGCATACAGTACCAAAGCCGTTTATTGCTGTTTATAATTTTGTAACTATACTACATCTGCTTACCACAGCAGTCATTTGATAATGAAATTGAATCACCTTACACATTTAAAAAAAAAAATATATTATATAAACCACTGTCGTTTCCACTAAGCATTTCATTATGATTTAAGTGGCACTTGAGCTGTCTTTTGATGAACCTTGTTCCTTGTCCTCTGTACAGTTATTATTCCAGGTTTGTGCGACGGTGTGGGAGTGAGATGTTTTGAACTCCCTTATGGCAGGTTTTTTAGTTCTGCTTGCTCTTATCAGCAGATCAGCTGATTGGCCACTACAGAGTAAAGTCAGGTTGTGTTTCTCCAAAAGATTACTCTGCATAAACTTTCTGCTGACAAAGGGCCCCTGCATTTTATTTTCAATTTTTTTATAGAACCCCAGATATCCTGACCACCACTAGCAAAGGCTCCTACACACCAAAAAAGACGCAACAACAAAGAACAAGCTGCGACAAAGATCAGCTGCTGTGTCGTGTTTTGTCTGCCACTATCGGGCCAAAAAAGTAGCATTGTTCACTCCGCAAAGACAACAGCTGGCGACCAACAGGCTTGTATGTGCTACACTTGCGCCAATGTAAATCCATCTCCACAGACATACTGACATATAGCCACTTCTAAATGATAATGTGTCTGATAAAAGGTGAAATGGCACTAGTGAAGATGTAAAGGAAAAAATAAGGAAGATGTGTGTAATTATGGAAACTACAGCAACAAGCTAACAGCCTGGACGCACTGCCCGCGGAAGCGGAGCGCGAGCGCCGGGCGCGCCCTCAGGGGCACTTGGCTGGTCGCACGGGGAGCGTGCTTCTCCTGCTCTCTCCGCGCCAGTCAAATATTGACTCCACTCGTCCATACCCGTCTTTACTTGGTTTTCCACACACACAGGTCATTCATTCATTGTGTGTGTGTGTGTGTGTGCGTGCTGTTTGCACATGCAATGGACAAATATTCATAGATGGACAAGCAACAACTTCATTAATCATCATTTTATTTTGAAAATTGGCCGGACTCATTCGGACGCCGAACTGAAGCGCTGCAGCGCGCGAGCCTCCGCGGGCGCTCCGCTCCGCAGCGCGGGATGTGCAACCAGTCAGATAGGTTAACATGGGCGCCGATCAGAAACTCCAGGGCGCTGCGCTTCCGTTCCGCGGGCAGTGTGACCGGGTCGTAAGGGGGCTTTCCCTCTTTGTTTCCAGGTTTTTTTGTTTGTTTTTTGGATGTGCTGGTCTGCTTACATGAACAGCCAATAAGAGTGATTTCTCTTATATGCCAAAAAGCCTCTGACAAGCTTTTCACACCACACTGACCAGAGCCATCGACTCTCTCTGACAGCCCTGACAATTCCCGAACAGTGTCTAGGAGCCTTAAAACAAACTACCCACATTACAATGAATGAAAGCACTAGGGTTTTCGCCACATCCCCTGATTCCAATTCTGTTGCCTAAGAATAATAAATATTTGCTGTCCTTCTCATCAGGTGGTTGTTGTATTTTGAAAACCAACGAGTAATTTCGGGTTAGCATTTAATTTTGAAGTTGTTGAGTAGCTAAACTGATTTATATGCACAATTTATAAGCACTGTTTTCATATAAGCTATTTTGTAAAATTAGTGGATAGCCACAGAGTGGCCGACAGGTGACCTCTTATATCAAATAGAGTGCACAATTGTTACAGGAAATACAGATGTTATTAGAATTATAAATGAAAGCAGGATTTCACAATACATAAAGAGCAGAAAATTTTGAACACATTAATACAAGAAATGAAAGTCTAGCTGCAGACATGTTTTGGCCTGATGGGTGTGATGTTGACACTTAAGACTATGACTGACAGACTTTCCAGAACCCCCCTGCATTCTGTAGAGCAAGTAGGGAACACTTATGCATGTAAATTACAAAACTGCTCAGAGCTTTCAGGGCTGACAGTGATACCCAGTGTTATTCAAATTAACACAGCAGATTACAAAAGTAAAAGCAGTGGGTGCAGAACAAATCAGACTATGAGAACCAGTTTAAAATTCATAGGAATTCAGCATTAATGAAAAAATAAATTTGTTATCCTACCTTTTTCAAGATTAATATGCCTCACTGGATTGAATGTCAATGCGAAGGCAGCTGTGTAGGTATTTTTAATGTTTTATTTTTGCCTATTTACTGAATGGAGGTACTTGTTTCTATTTTAGACTCTGAAGCTTCTCTGTTCAGTCATTTTCTTTATGAATTCTGATGTGGAATTTTGCAGGCTATAAACTCAATCTTCATGTCTATCTTTGAACTCTTGCAGTAGACCACACATTTTAAAACTTGATTTGTATCCCTAACTCTTGCAGAGGGCAACAGAAAATATTTTAATGAAGTAAAAGTGACTGTACAAAGGCATAGACAGTTTTCCTTTGACGGACTTCTGCAATTGAATATATTGAATTGATTGATCAAAAAGCTTTCTCTCTATATATATGCTCCATCTAGAGACTGAACTAAACACAGTCAATCAGAACAATGGTGTCTGTATAAAGGTGCAGTGTAAAGTACTGGTCTTCTGAACAAGGCACCTGATCCTGAAGGACACATTCATAACTTCTACCAGTTTCAGGAAAGCAAGCATTTTATTGACTCCTTTGTGCAGATCCAGTAATTGAAGCAAGTGACAGCTGTGGAGCTTGTCATCTATAACATATTGAGGTGTCCTTAGGTATCTCTAGCAGGGCATTTTACTGTCTCATTAAAAGATGCTTGGAAGCTATTTATCAACAGCAAAATCACTGAGGAGGTGCTTCACCTTGAGGAATGAAGAGTAGCAGAGATCCAAGGCAAACAGTGGGAAGAGATCAGACAGGATGAATTCTTTTATTGGTCTAGGGCCTTGTGAGTCTTCTTGTGGGGCGCGAGATGAAAAGGACTAAAAGGACTGGCTCCGTTTTTTCTGTGTGCACAGCCTTCATGGCCACTGAGAGCCATGACAAATCCATCCAAAAGGAATACAAATGTTAAAGAGTGTTTTTTGTTTTGTTTTGTTTTTTTTTAACAGCACAGCCCTCCTCTTTTGGGGGTAAGCCAAGTCTTTTCAAGGGCAAACACAAATCACTTACAGGAAGCCAACTGAAATGAGATGGACTTTATTTCTTGCATACATTCCAGCATCACAACTCTTTGCAGCTCATGGAGTTTCTTCCTGGCAATTTATCTTAAAAGAGGATCATGCATTTTTACCCAAGTTAAAGCCATTGGTCCATATGAAACGTTAAATTTCCAATTTTTTCTATAATAGGAAATTAATTGAAGGATAGGTTCATGTAGCATGGAGGAATGTGTGCTGATGACACATGCTTAAGTTTGTTTTTTTTTTCCAAGAGCTCTGGGACCAAAGTAAGCAAGCACACTGTATAGTGCAGGGACAGCTGTTTGTAAGAAACTGACTAAAGAGCTAGAAAGTTTTAAAGAATTGATTAGAAGCATTTTATAGCATGAATGTGATTGTAGTTAGTGGAGCACTGCAGTGACGTGTTCTTTTTCAATCAGATAGGTAAATTCATATGTGACTAGGCTGTAGGGCTTACAAAAAAGTAGTTCTTGTGGGTTGCAGTTTGGTGGGCTGAGGATCGCATCGCTGCTTTTTGCAGATGATGTGGTCCTGTTGGCACCATCGGTCTGCGACCTTCAGCACTCACAGTGAGAAGTGGGGATGAGGATCAGCACCTCTAAATCTGAGGCCATGGTTCTTGGCAGGAAACCAGTGGACTGTCCACTCCAAGAAGGGAATGAGTCCTTACCCCTAGTGAAGGAGTTCAAGTATCTCTGGGTCAGTGAGGAGACTATGGAGTGGGAGATTGGCAGGATAATTGGAGCAGCGGGGGCGGTTTTGCGCTCGCTTTACATTACTGTTGTGAAGAAAAGAGAGCTGAGCCAGAGGGCAAAGCAATCAATCTACCAGTCAATCTTCGTTTCAATCCCCATCTATGGTCAAAAAGAATGGGTCACGACCAAAAGAAAGAGATTGTGGATAAAAGCGGCTGAAATGGGTTTCCTCAGGAGGGTGGCTGGTGTTTCAGTCATCAGTGAGGGACTTGAAGTAGAGCTGCTGCTCCTTTGCATTGAAAGGAGCCAGTTGAGGTGGTTCGGGCATCTGGTAAGGATGCCTCCTAGTCACCTTCCCAGGGAGGTGTTCCAGGCTCATCCAGCTGGGAGGAGGCCCCAGGGCAAACCCAGGTCCAGGTGGAATGATTGTATCTCTGCACTGGCCTGGTATTATGCCCAATGTAGGTGGCCTGACACACAACATGAAAAGGAACCATCTTTCCCATGTCCCAAGCAGCCACAAACACAAAAGAGCTCAATGCAAGAAAATAAGTTCATTTACAACAATGAAAATTATGTAAGATATCAGTAGGTACAGTGTAGCCTCGTGGTTGAACAAAGGCCAAAATAATAATCAAAATCAACTAATCTCAACAAAACAAAACAAACAAAAAAAGAGACAAAGACTTACCTCCCTAACTTAGCATAAACAGGAGAAACCAAGGTTTAACAAAATTGTCAGTCCACTCCTTACTACCTTAACAGAAGTTAACAGAACTTAGGTCTAGAAACCAAGGGTTGAGTGTGGCTGGTTCCCCAGGAACACCTGGGAATGCCTTTGGATCCCCCAGTCAGAGATATGTTGCCCAGAAAAGGGAAGTATGGGCCACCCTGCTGAAAGTGCTGCCTCTGCAACTTAACCCCACATAAGCTGTTAACGGTGGGTGGGTGGGTGGGTGGGTTGATGGATGGATGGATGGATGGATAGATAGGCAATGTAGGCCTGGTGTTGAACCAAAATTAGGACCTGTACAGGCATGTGTTTCTTCCTCTTTTTTTTGTTTGATTCCTATGTAAAATTGTGCAAAAAAATTTCTGTGAACTTCTGGACATTTCTGTCTATATAGCTGTAATTTCCACAGGTGAAATAACACAAGACAGCCCCTGCTGGATTTCTGATTTATAGGATTATTAAGATTTTATATGGAGTACTTTGATGCTTAAGGAAAAACTGAGACATAGAAGAGGCTACTATCTAAATCCATGACCCATAACCCTCATATTGGAACAGGCTTTGTTGGGTAGCTGCAGCACTGGCAGTGAAATGAATAAAAAGCTGTGAATTTGAGGAGATCAGTAATCAGTGGTATAGTCTAAAGATTTAAATATACAATTAAAAAATGTCTGCTTAATATAACTGCCATCACTCAGTTGCTTTTACAATTTTCAGTTGACCTGTTGCTAAGCCACGCCCCCTTTAGTTACTGTTGCTATGTCTGTCAAGCTTTTGGAGCTAAGATGGAGCACACACTGTCTCTAACTACACTCCCTAGAGAAATATTGTCTAATTTTTTGAAAAACAAAAAAAGCTATATCAGACAGAGGCAGACAGAAGGGTCTGCAATAAGCCTTTGAATGATACAGGATGTCAAACGACTCTGCAGCGAGTCGGTTAGAGTTATGAATGTAAGGGTACATGCTAAAATCTACATATAACAATGGCTTCAATTTGTGTTTCACTTCATTTATAAAACAAGCAGGGACTCTCATAATGATTTAGGACCCATTTATGACATGTCCCTTTGTATATTAATGTTCAGTTGGACTTCTTGGTCGGGTTTGAGTTCAGGTAGATGGTGCGGTTGTACAACAGGACATACCATTTCCCCACAACCTGCGGTGTGCTGTGCATGGTGTCTTTTGTGTGGGATTAAAGCTGAAGCGTTTGGTTTTTTGGCAATCACACTCCAGATTCCCAGTTGCAGAACACATGCAGCTGAAGTCGTTGAATAGAGAATTTTCCCAGGGGAAAGAGTGACTACCATGTAAAACCTCAGATTGGACAGTACGGGCACTGGCATTTCTTTAACCACATCCTTCACATCCTGCTCCTGAATGTAAAACAATTTCAACATTGATTGTCCTTCACTCAGTGGCGTGGGGATATCAACTACTTGGCTGACAAGCCTGTCAGCCTTCCTCTTCAGTGTGCCATCTACGCCCTCTTTGGCACCTTTGCCGTGGCTGGCTTCGAAGTAGTTCCAGGTTCCTCTTGTAAATCCCTTGTTGGAAATTTCACAAGAGAGGTCACATCCAGGCATTTCTCTTGGATTTCCTTCAGGATGGGCTCCAAGTGTTGCCGTATTGCAGGTTGTTCAATAAATCAATCTGGATGCCAATATAGTGTAAAAGAAGTAGGGACAGATGCTCCCCCCTCATAGTTAACTCCAGTGTGCAGAGTAGACTGTTGGTGTGACGCACCAAAATGGACAGCTTGTACTTCAGCACTGTATTTGCAGCTGTAGTTCTCTGAGAAGTCACATGGACTACACATTCATTTGCAGGGAGGTTTAGCTGAAGGGCCTGTGAGAAAGCATATTGCTGCCTGATGTTATAGAGATGATGCCTGAAATTCTTGAGCAAAGTGGCAACCTTTTCTGCCACCTCTTCTAGGGAATATTCAAATTCTTTTTTTTAAAGTGATTGTTGAAGTTGCTCCAGAATCATTTTTATGCTCTTTGTCTACTGCAGGTAGGAAACACAATCGGTAGTTCTGTAATGGCTTGTAAGAGGATAAGTATTATTGCTGCATTTCCTCACATTCCCATACATACATTGCTTGCTTGTGGTGTCACACGTAATGGCTTGTGTCAGGCTCTCCAAATTGGATGTGTCAGTGAGTGCATGTGGTGGAGTTGTTGGTAATAAAGCCCAGATTTTCATGTTTTTTGCACATACATGTTTCAAGGTCTGCCAATGTTGGATGCACATCCCAGTAGGAGCGAAGTGTGCAAAGCAGTGAGTGTAGTAGACGGTGGGTGGTCTGCTCAGCCAAACACTTCAAACGGAGGTTCTTCACTGAATCCACAAGTAACCTTTTCTGCATTTTCTTGTTTTCTTTTGTCAGTATCTGCTTTTTTTCTAGTTGTGATCCTGCTGACATTGTTATGTAAGAAAAATGACCTTACCTTGAATCTCAGTTTGGCAGCGATCCCATTGTGTTCCTTTCTCTTGTAGCTGCAGACTTTTCTTTGCCAGGTTTTTCCACCTCCTCCTTGGAAATCCAAAAACCTCCTGTGCCAATTTTGGTAGCCTGTACTTCCTCAGGATTTTCCAGGTGATTACTGCTGTAACTCTCTCTCTTTAAATTTGCGTACTTGGCACATACCTCTTCAGCTACTGCTGTATGGAACAACAGCGTTCTCCTTAGGGATGTGTGCAAGACTTGCTGAAGCAGCTTGTTGACTTTGGATCTTGGAGGCAGGTGGTCCTTTTTTTAATTACTTGAGCCACTTCCTGAATTTTTCTATTTTTTTGTTTGGCTTTCCTCAACTTTTCCTGTAGTTTCTGCATCTCCATGTTTGATTTTGCTTTGGCAGGCCTTCTTTTTCTTCTCCAAGGATCACATTGCTAAAAGAAACACATTAACATGCAATTCTTGTCATTTAACCAGATCATCTGGAGCAAAATGAACATCTTCAGCCATTAACATTCTGTGCTTACACTAACTTGCATTTCTCAATAACCTTAACTTGTGTCCTGACCTTTAATTCATATGTTGAGGTGATGGCCAGCGTGGAATTTCTGGCATGACAGGAGGATCAGGGTTGACTTGAGGGGTGTTTAATCTTATCACTTTCCTGCTTTTACTCCTCTCATGAGCCTCGCCACTTTTTGCATTACTACCCTGGAGGAGACGGTGCAGATGCTGAGGGAAACGCAGCACCTGGCTGGTGAAGCAGAAAACCTTTCTGGTAGACTGCTGGTAAACAAGACGTTTATCTTAAATGACTTCTTCTTCCGTAGCTTGGATTTTCTATTTATAACTGAAACTTGGCTGAATGCTGGTGAGTCAAGCTCCTCTTCAGAACTTTTACCTCCTGATTGCAAGTATTTTAACTCTCTGAGGATTACTGGTCAAGGAGGAGGTCTTGTGGCTGTGTTTTTGTTTTTTTGTTTTTTTTTTTAAAGATTTTTGGGGGGGCTTTTCGTGCCTTTCATTCTCAGATAGGACAGCTGAAGAGTAGACAGGAAACAGGGGAGAGAGAGAGGGAACGACATACAGCAAAGGGCGACAGGTGGAATCGATATGGGGCGCCTGCTCTACCAACTGAGCCACCAGATGCCCCTTGTGTGTAAGAAAAAGTTCACCTGCAAGCAACTTTCACTGGCTTCTTTTTCCAGCTTTGAACTAAGTATGTTTGAGCTGGGTCTGTCCCACCCGGTACTGTGTGCAGTCTTTTACCGATCTCCTAAATATAATATTGACTTCATCGGAGACTTTTCTGACTTTTTACCTGAAATTATGCCAAAATATGATCGGGTTTAAATCATCTGTGATATGAACGTCCATGTCTGCTGTCCTACCAAGCCGTTAGTAAAAGACTTTTTAAATTCTATCGATGCTTTTAGCCTTGTACAGTTGGTGACTGGTCCCACAAGTGCATGGACACACTTTGGATCTTGTTTTATCATGTGGAGTGCCTGTTTTTAATGTTCAAGTCTGCGATGCTGTCTTCTCTGATCACGCCCCTGTTTTATTTGACATTTCCCTTAACTGTCATACCATAAGGCTGTGCGCCCCTGCTCGTATTTGCCGTATTATTAAACCCTTCACTGCTGCTCAGTTCTCCACAGCTTTTGACATTGCTATGGAGATGGAGACACTCTCCACTTACCAGAATACAGAGTTAACCTCTTCATTCTTGTCTATCTGTAAAAACATTCTTGACACTGTCGGGCCTTTTAAATCCATGCACCCAAAACCTAAATCTGAACCATGGCTTAATGATACAACTCTGCTGCTAGATGTGAGTGCAGATAGGCCAAGCACAAATGGAAAAAAGACAAGCTGCAGGTGTCATATGATATTCTTAAAGAAAGTTGGAAGAAGACTGTCAAAACTGAGAAGAATATCTCTCCGATGTTATCTTGAGAAATTCACATGAACCTCGTGTTCTTTTTAGCACAATTAACTCTGTTCTTAACCCCCACAGTCCACTTACCACGAAACCCCCGCTTTGGATTGTGAACAATTTCTTTACTTTTTTGTGGATAAGATTGCTACTATCAGAGCTAGTATTTCGCCTCCCTCCATTGACCCTTCCATTATTATGGAGTGTGCAGCTGTTTTGAACCAATTCGAGCCCATTTTCCTCTCAGCTCTTCAGGATATTGTTGCTCACCTAAAGCCCTCAGTCTGTCCCACTGATGTCCTTCCACCCTGTCTTCTTAAAGAGGTCTGTGACACTATTGGACCTAACATCCAGAAAATAATAAATAGTAGTCTTGCCTCATGTGTTGTACCATCCTATTTTAAACAAGCAGTGGTGCAGCCATGGATCAAAAAACCAAATCTGGACACCTCAGTAATTTCCAACTATCACCCCATCTCTAAACTCTCGTTCATTTCAAAGATTTTGGAGAAAGCAGTTCTTTTACAGTTGCAGTCATTTCTACATAGGCATGGTATTCTTGAGGTTTTCCAGTCTGGTTTTAAAGCATCACAGCACAGAATCTGCACTTTTAAGGGTTTTTAAAGATCTTTTAGTAGTAACTGTCTCTGGAGACTCTGTGATCCTTGTACTTTTACAGCAACATTTGATACAGTAGACCACGATATCCTCATCTTCTGCCTTCAACGCTGCATGGGGATTAAAGGTACAGCCTTAGAGTGGTTCAGGTCTTACCTGTCAGAGAGAGACTTCAGGATTAGCTTTGTTGGCTCTACTTCACCCTCCGTGTTACTCCGATGTGGGGTTCCCCAAGATTCAATTCTTGGCCATAGACTGTAGAAAAGATGGACGGAACCTTCGTGACTTCACCCATTGGTTCCTGGACTGGTGTTTCGAATCCTCGACTGGGATTTGGCTGTCACCATTTTGACTGTCTTGAAACCGGATGTGAATGTGATTGGTCGAGATGGTGGAGCGGGGAGGAGCCGAGGGCTGGGTCACTGTGGCCCACACCGGCCCACACGCACGCCCACCCGTTGGTCAAATGGATACCCGCAATTGTGCAAAGCTGGTTCAAAGCATAGCAGTGGACAGCTGCGGCTAACAAAGTTAGCTTCTTTAAACTGAGGTAAAGTTCTATTTAATTTTGATATATTTGGCAACTATAATTTATTTGGTTCTGCTAATGTAACTTTACGTAACCCAACTGAGTGAGTTTCACAGTGACATTAAGGTTACAGCAATAAGGTGCGGTTCGTTAATGTCACTGTTAAACGCAAGCTAACTATTGACTTTAACCCTCTGTAAGCTAATTATTACACAGACTGACTGTAACGAAGCAAACTGCTTGTAGCAAACATTAATCAGGCAACTTAATCAGCATACGGAAAGTAACTTAAGTTCATCTAAGTTAATGTTACACCACAAAACCCTGCCTGATATACTGATTGATTAGTGTGTACTCTATGGTATTCTCCCACTTAAACAACTAAAATACAAACATTATCTGTTTGTTTTACTATTAATGTTGTTTGGTTAAATGATTCGTAGCATAGACTCTAGGCTACTTGTTTCCTGGTTTGGAGGGGTGGTTGTTCATTTCATTGTTGACATGTGTCAGAAACAACTATTGGAATGATGTTTCCCTCTCTGAATTTCAGACTAAGCAACTTTACTGAAGGTCTGCAGCTGGCAACCATGGCATCTGCACCACAATGCCAAAGAAGTGAGTAGTCTGTTGATTTTACATGTAAACAGTACAGCAAACACATTTTTTGTACAGTTAAGTCGTGGGAATATTGTATTTTCATGTCAGTGCTGTGTCTTTTGTCTTTTCCTCCTACCCTTCCTACTCTTTGTCATTATTACGATGTTTTTCTATCCAGTCAAAGTCTGGATCATAGGTGACTCCCTTGTCCAGTGTGGGCATGAGAGAGCTGCAGAGACCATGGGGAGCAACCTTGGTGTTGGCAGCTTTATCCACTGGTTCAGCTGGGGTGGTCTGAGGTGGAAGAACCTTCTCCCCTTCTTCTACCAGTCCCTCAGAGGAAGAGCAGTACCAGATGTCCTCCTGATCCACTGTGGTGGGAATGACCTGGGGGATCTCTCAAGCATCAGTCTCATTGCAGCAATGGAGGAGGACCTACACCACCTCCACCTGAAGTATCTAGGCATGAAGATCATCGTCTCTGGCATCACCCAGAGATGGAGGTGGAAGGCTGGTGCCAAACCAGGAAAACTTAACAAGGCTCGCAGGTTTTTGAACAGTGCTATGGCCACATATGTTCATTATTTAAGTGGCAGCTTTGTGCAGCACCCTCACATTAAGTCTTACACTCCTGGGCTGTTTTTGCATGATGAACCATGAACATTGAACCATTCTCAATTTAATTGTTAAGCCAGCTTTCTTAACTTCACAGACAGATGCAGTAAGAGTTGCAAGCTAATGTTATGATAATTCAGGTCACTTTTAACTTAATCAGAAATGTATTTTTTAAATTTTTAAGTACTTACACTTGATTGAAAATTGCAAATTATTTATATATTGACTACATTATTTATACATATTTCTGGTGTTGCTGATGGATAATAAAATTGTTGTTTATAAGCTACTCTCATAAGCTTTGTACTTATTTTTTATGGTGCATATGCAAGATTTTTTTAACAAAAGCAATATGTTTGGTTTTGTAATCATATATGAACACATTGATGGAGATTTTCCAGAATTGATGAGAAATTACAGAACAAGCTTGTATATGTTGGATTTAATCAACATCATGAATAGAAACATTTATTAAATGTAGCAAACCTGAAACATAAAGGATCAAAAGACAGATATTAGTCTGTGCTTTCCCTTTTCTCATCTCCTACTGTCACAGGTAATGACACTGAAAACTACTTCCTTGACAAGTCCTGTCAAATTCATTACGAGGCGTATGTAACCTTTGGAAAGAACAACAAGAGTGTTCTGTACTTACTGGAAAATGTATTCAGCATTGGTAGACTTATTTAAAATTAAGTTTAACATAAAACTATGATCACAAATTATAAAGGCACATTAACATATATTTCAACTATCAGCTGAACTATACTGACATTTCATAGACCTAACTGCTTCAAAAAAAAAATATATATATATATATATAACACTGAAGACTGTGTGCCCAATACATACTTTTAAAGCTGTAAATGTAGCACATATCTATTGTACCTTTTCCCTCTGGATGCACATCTGGTTAACCAGTTCCACGTGTTCCTTATTCAAGATCCTTCCAATGTCGAATTAGGAAATACCTAAACCTGTGAAAAACTAACTGCACTAGTGTAGATCTATCATTTAATTCCGGCTGATTTTTTAAATAATGTTTTAAAGCTCTTATACACAACATCTAATGACAGCAAAAACAAAATTCTGAATACAAAGGTGAGATAATAATAAAATTGCTTAAAAGCTGGTCTTTCATTTCATCTGAGGAAGTTGGATTGTAAAGTGGTTTTTGGGCATCATCACTACAATTCATTTAAGAAACAAGGACGTTGTCCATTCAGTTTCCCCTCTTCACAACCAAATAATAGCACCAAATTCACTGCTCCATACTCAAGGTCTTCCTTCTCTCAGTGGTTCAGTTTTCAGTGTGGATACCTTTCAAATTACAGTAGAGGACAAGACATTATGAGACATGGTGGATCACAGTGAAAGTCAAATTGTAAAATCATAATCAACAGTTGTAACAGTAAACTTGCAAAAAAATATATAATTTGTGCATGAATAGTGTATCCCACTCACTTGTTTAGCATTTGTGTATTCTGTAACCAAACACACTTGTGGGTGATTACAGACTAGTATATCATTCTTTTTATCAATAAATGTAGTCCTATTATTAGTCCCCTTTTTTAGTAAATGCACCTGTAATCTAACTACACATTTTTGTCTAACTTTAGCGGAAAACAGTTACCTCTTTTTTGTATCCCAAATACATAATCCTGTTACATGTAATCCGTTAATTCCTGAGCCTGACTGTAACTGCATAAGTGCTTGTAACAGGTTTTTGTCAATTAGAAGGACACACCTAAAGCTATAATTCTGCTGTCTCTGCCTGCACTGCTTATGAACTGTTTGCTGACAAAATGCAGTAATTTGTAGAGAGGATGTAGTATTTACATCATTTGCTTACCAGTGACAGTCCCACCAGTGACAGCAACACAAATTAACGTTACTGTTACTTCAACATAACGTTAACCTGAACTATGAGACGTTCTCATGGACAGTGTGATTAACACAGCTTACAAGCCCTGGCGAGACCAAGTATCTTTTATATAGTTAGCGTTAAATAAATTAATTTATCAGTTTATAGTAGCCATCTTATATAGCGGACAGTATCTGATGCTACCACTCACTAGCTAACATTAGCTTGGCTAGTGTTAACGTCATGTAAACTAGGCTATTAATAGGGATGACAGCTTTTTGGCAAGCGGAAAACAGAATTGAAATAGACTTACTTAGGCCACTTATCGGAAAAACTGCAGAGCCGACTACTTCTTAGAGTATTTGTTTGCACATCTGAAGGCTGAACAAGCATAACTGTAGACTGTATAAAGTTCATGGTGGCTATTTAAATCACACTGCCATAGAGCCGAATGGTAACAGGTTTGGGAGGAGGCAGAGGGAACTGAGATCGCCTGTCACTCAAAGTAGCCATGCCCTAAATTATGCACAACTTTAAGCCTTAATATAAAATAAACAGATGGCTTACATGAAAATTCAAGTCCAATCCGGTCAACACAGTATAGGAAATTAGCCATAGAGACCAAAATCGTTTTTTGAAACGGGTTGTAAATATGTTTATTTCTGCTGTAAAGTTTGGCTTTTTACAATGGGTGTTAATTAGATTAGGCAATAGACTTCTTTTTGCAACCAGCGGGGGCGATCCCTGCTGGCCTTTCGGTAGAATGCAGCTTTATTGCACTTCTGCATTGGCTTCATTTTTCAGAGTGGGAGGCTCTGTCCATCTTTTATACAGTCTATGTTCTTCGCCCAGTCCTTTTCTCTCTCTACCTGCTTCCCCTTGGGTCTATTCTTAAAAGATAGGGTGTCTCCTACCATTTTTACGCAGATGATTCTCAAATCTACTTGCCTCTTAAGAGAAATGATGGCAGCTCTTAAAAAATATTGCTGGATTGTCTCAATGACATCAAAGCCATGATGGCCTTAAACTTTTTAAACTTTAATGAGAGCAAAACTGAGGTCATGATACTTAAACCCATGGTGCCTGTGGTTCCCATTCTTGGTGTCAAAATTGATTGATTTTAAATTGGATAAACAGAACTCTGTTGTTAAATCTGTTTTTTTTCCCAACTGAGGTTCTTTCAGTGTTTTTGAAAGGGTAATACATGATTTTAATACCACTATGCCTCGACTACTGCAATGCCTTTTACTTTGGTGTCGGTCAGGCCTCCCTCTCTCGCCTTTAGCTTGTTCAAAATGCTGCTGCAGGTCTCCTTATTGGTACTCGTAAGCAAGATCACATTTCCCCCATTCTGGCCTCCCTTCATTGGTTACCCAGGCATTTTAGGACTGATTTTAAGATTTCACTGTTTGTTTTTGAAGCTTTTAATGGGTTAGCACTATCTTATATTGCTGATCTTTTAAAGATTTACATCCCCTCAAGAGCATTAAGGTCCACTGACCAATTGCTCCTTGCTGTCCCTAAGACACGGCTCAAAAATAGGGGGGACCAAGCTTTCTTGCTGCCCCCAGGTTGTGGAATGAGTTGCCTCTTCACGTCAGGTCCACCCCCAGCCTACCTGTTTTCAAGACACGTCTCAAAACTCACTTTTATTCCTTGGCTTTTAACCCAGATGGAGAGTTGCACACTTTGGCTTGTATGGTTGTACTGTTCTTATTCATTGTGTGATGTTTTTTAACTGTTATTTATACATTGATTGTACAGCACTTTGGTCAACCTGGTTGTTTTTAAATGTGCTTTATAAATAAAGTTGGAGTTGGAGTATACATGACTAAAAAATAAGTTATAAGTCAGTTGTATGCTAATACTTCTATTTTCTGTAGGCTAACGTTACACAGCCATTGGCATTAACATTACATGCTAAAGTGCAAACACAGTCATAGGCATAGAATATAATTACATTGTTACAGAAAATTTACAATCAACAGAGGAATCATAAGATGGTTTCATAAATACTTAAAAGTTCCTAGTAGTCCCTTTTTTGGGTTAGGTAATGTGATCTACCAACTAAAATGAACTAACTGTTAATTTAGTGAGCCTAATTGTAAGATGCTACCGATAAATTAAATACAGTTTAATTCTTTTTGAATTAATAATCCCATACAGAAAAAAGAAAAATATGTATTCTGTAAAATACAGTAGTACATTTGAAATGTGTAGATTATTCTGAATCAATATCAAAATTGTATAAATTGTTTAATTTTTTAATTGAACTATAGATAATAGATTGTCCCTTCTTCGTGGATTGGAGGAGATGCAACCCTGTTTAATTATGGAAACAGGGTTGCCAATCAATGCTAAAGTTAGGTTTTTCTCATGAATGGAAGCTAGCTGTTCAGCCAGCTGCTACTTACATTTAATTTCACCATCAACAAGGTGGTACAAGAAAAAATTGGCACTTTGGTTGGTGCTCAAGTATGGAAGCGTATTGCTGCCACGCCCTAAAAATAAAAATCGATTAGTATCACGTTTTATCTTAATAAGTTTATTGTTTTTACAATAAAATTATCACGTTATAACATGAAAGGTTTATTGTAAAAACATGAAACTTATCACGTTATAACATGATACGTTTATTGTGAAAACTTGAAACATATCAAGTTATAACATGATTATTTTATGTTTTTACAATAAACTTATTAGCCTAAGTCATAACGTGATAAACCTGGTTTCCGGAAGTGGTACGTGCTCCGGTTGTGAACTGGCACTTATTCAAGCTGGCATCACCATGGCTGAAAACATGGATAAAGTGTTGAGATTTCTATGAAATCGTGGTGTCCCAGAAGAGTGCCTCTCACGCATGGAACAAGAACATGTAAGCGTATTTTTACGTAACAGTTCTTGTAAAATCTGCATTTCCTTGCTTCATAAGGGTCATCCAACATTATTTATGGCTAGCATCAATTAGCCAACGTTAATTTAGCATGCCAGCCAGCTCGGGTAACACAGTCTGGTGTTGCACCAAGTTTTTCATCCCGGCCGAGAATAAAGTTACTATTTGATTCCTATCAAACTTTGATCTGAAGTGTGTGTCATGAATTGTTCAAGGGGTGCATGCTGCCCGCGAGGGGGATACAGACTTCTCATAACACTTAACGCACTTAGCGCAGCAACGTTACCATTAAATGGGAATACTGGTGCCTTCAGTGATGGATGAAGTATTCAGATCCTGTACTTCAGTAAAAGTACTAATACCACCCTGCAAAAATACTCCACCACAAGTAAAAGTTCTGCATTCAA
>JAPQLA010000006.1:2316091-2342041 GCA_029822935.1 Naso vlamingii | reverse complement strand
GATCTTGGGATTGCTGTTTGTTGAATAGGCATGAAGCCATATCATGAGTCTTGAAAAGCCGTCAGTAGCTCCATTTATACATATACCAAATGGCTTTAGTTTGTCGCATGAGTCAACATGCCACATAAAATTAGGCCCGGGGTTAACATATGTGCGTCGCATCAGGCGATTTCTCCGTCTTTGCTCAACACCACGGGGGTCCAGAAACTTTAACAAATGCCTTACTGTACTTTGGGTCACAACATATCCAGCTTGGATGCAGTTGAGATGGTGTAGCTTGTATCCATGAAGCCTTCTGTAACCCTCCAGCTGATTGATGCGAAATGAGGCTACCTCCAGAGGGTCAGACTCATTCTTCCTTCTGTACAGTCCCATGCGTTTTAAAACCCGTCTCAGTGTATGCATACTTATAATTATATCATCCACCGTGTTTAATAAAAGCAGAATCTCCCCATGTCTCAACCCAAGCATGAAATAGAACTTAATCAAATCGTGTAAATGCGCCATATTCCAATAATCCATTCTCCACACCGTCTCTTCATTCAAACATGAGTTTCACGTTATCACAATATAAATTATCATTTTCTAACTTTATAAGTTTCACGTTTCAACTTGATATGTTTCAAGTTTTTACAATAAACGTATCATGTTATAACGTGATAAGTTTCATGTTTTTACAATAAACGTATCATGTTATAACGTGATAATGTTATTGTATCATCATGTTATAACATGATAAGTTTGTATTATGAAATAACGTGACAATATCATGTTATTACGTAAAAGATATCACGTTATAACGTGAAACTTTTATTGTTATAACAATAAACTTATTAAGTTAAAACGTGATACTAAACGATTTTTATTTTTAGGGCATGGCAGCAATACACTTCCGTACTCAAGAGTTGTTTGGTATTTTAAATAATATTTTGCAACTTTTTCTTTACTCCAAGTGCATTTATATTTTGTCTCAGGACAAGTATAATTTACACATCAACTGCATTTTTTAGTATATTGTGCATGAATTATTCAAAATTTTATGAGTAGATGATGTCCTTCAAATCTGTTGTTGAGATTTTGATTATTTATTGGAAACAGCGAGTGGTGACTTCCATCTCTACCCTGGTATGAACCGCTGGAAACCGTTGCCATAACAAAAATCTATCTCCACCCAACCAGGAGACTTAAAGCAACACTATGTAACTTTGTCTGAGACCCACTACTTCGAAAAATGAAACTTAACAATGCACATTCATACATTGCATAAAACAACAATTTGAGTAAAACCAGGTCATACTTTATGGAGATGATGTCCTACGACTGCTCTGCCTCAACTCTGTGATTCATGGAGGTTCCTGAAAGCAACATGTAGGCTTCCTGCAGACCAAAGCTGCAGCTGCAGCACCGGGTCATTGCTTGTGACAGCTCCGCTAAAATAAAAGGCTGCAGACAGACAGAGCAGTTGTCAATCATCAGAGCGGGCATTTCTCTGTAAAATATGACCTGGTTTTACTAAAATTGCTGTTTTGTGTGATGTATTAACGTGCATCATTAAGTTTCGTTTTTCAAAGCATTAGGTTGCAGTCAAAGTTACATAGTGTTGCTTTAAAGGTAGAGTCAGTATTTCTTTGTTGTGGTTTGTGGACAACATTCAGATTGGGCCCCTCCTCCCAGCTCAACACATCAGAAGTACTGTAACTTAGCTTGTATTATGTGTACTGTTGTATTGCTTATCCAACTTTACACCGCAAGCTGTGTAGGAATAATACAAGCTAACTGCCGGTGTTTGCGCCTACCTGTCCAACAGAGAGCACATCAACTCTGCATCGCTGTTCATCCTCTCTAGTGCTCCAACGCGGGTGAAAGCCGAACTGAGATTCACTCCTCTGGAACAAGCTTCATCCACTTGCTGTTTCACCTTATAGGGCTATATTTCCTTTCCTTCACTGCTATGTCTGTATCCCTAACTTTCTCCAGCCTGAACAGCATCCAGTAGCTGTATTCTCAACCTCACCTGCCCTGTCATCGGCTGGGGGAAATGCACCCCCTCCCAACCCAGACTCGTCCCGAGCAGCTCCCGAGACAAGCAAAACATCAAAATACAGACAGAGGGCAGTGTGTCTCCATACACAGTCACTACCACACATTTAGAGAGGCCCAGAAGTGATAACTGAGCAGCATTAGTTTAGTATAAGTCCGTATCTGATTTTTTTAGAAAATCCTACTGACTCCACTTTTAATCAAACTTACCCTAATGCAGCAAAGCTGGAGACAAGAGGAAAAATTTGAGAAGAGATGGCAGACTGAGCAAGTGAGGTAAAGACAGTTTTATAAATTGGTTGTTACCTGCCTAACATAATGTTTAATGTTTGTGACTTTACGTTCAGGCCCATGTTAAAAAATGGTAACATTAGCTAATGCTTGCAAGTTTGCATTAGATGATGTTTTTATGTTGGGTAACGTTAGGGTAACAAGGTAACTTACCTGGCCTTTTTAGCTGCAAAACTAATGTCACATTCGCTCATTTTTCTTCAAGCAGCAACCTTGCCCAACAAGCAGCGGAAGGAGAAGCTTTAAAAAATGTTTTGAGGATGCAGCTTAAAGCTGCAGAATGCTTGAAATGTGTCCAAAGGTGTAGCTTTGGTTTGAGAAGTGAGGGGACAGGAAACAAATGGTCTGGGAACCTCCGTCAGAATTTTTCTTCAATTTGAATTCCATTTCCTGCCCATTCTACACACATTTAGGGACTATGGTGATGCAAAATCCAGGGAAATTAATTTGGTCAAAATGATACATTCTGCCAGAAAGAACAGTACTAAAATATGTACAAGACTGTATTGTTTAATATAGGGGCTGATAGCCAAGACTTGAGAAAATTATTTTATAAAGTCAAAAATATTCACCATTAAATGTTTTGTGTGTGACTAAAATGAAAATAATGACACTTCTTCCTCTCATTGTCAACAAATCAAAACCACCTGACTACAGCGCATAACCTACCTGCAAATTTGTGCTGCTACTGCTTCACCCTGTCTCATCTTGTCTGTCTTGAAGCAGCTCCAAGTCTGTCCTCTGATATGAAAGCAATCAAGTTAAGATCATATTGAGCCATTGATGTGCAAGTCTAACATTAAACTAGCAGCCAGAGAATCGGCTTGTCATATAGTGCTAACAGAAAATGTTGCGGTTTAAGGTGAACTCGTTTTCATATTACACAGAATGTTCCACATTAAATATTTAGCTAACAGTCTGACATTAGCAAAAGTGTCTTTTCATCCAAGACATAAATGTCATCTGCTGCTGTTGTTGGTGTTTCATTTTTATTTTCATGAAGTGCTGCCACCATCATAATGTTACCTGCTCATTAGAAGCTGCTATCATTCAGTGAGCCATTCTCAGTGTGCATGCGATGCATGTCCATAGATGGAGGCTGTCAGTCTCCTGTTTCTGCGTGGTGATGACAGCTTGTGGCTGAAAAAATAATAAAAGAATTTGAAATTTGGGTGGGCACAAATGAGATTTTGAAAAGTGGAGGGGACAAGTCCCCCCTGTCCCCAGCTGAAGTTATGCTCTAACGTGTATACATATTTTCTCAGGCAAAAATTATTCACTGACTGTGTGCCGGCAAGCACTGGATGAAGGGCTTAAAGGCTGCACATGATTAAAGACATAGTAAATCACTCTGTCCAAACTGCTGCATTGGGCTATATAAGTGTAACGTATTTAAGCTTAGAGGTCACACAATATGCATATACTGTCAATCAGTTTACCTCTTTTGCTTATTTTTCACTGGTGAAAAGTTGGTCCTAGATGATTAAATGTGAAATTTGATGTGTTAGAGACGGTTGTTCCACAGGAATAAAAATAAACAAACAAAAAAAACAAAATCAATCTTGTTTAAGTAGAATACAACTTTAACAACTAATTTTAATTTTTTTTTTTTTTTTTGCATTTTTATTTTTTCTGAAATGCCCCCCTCCCCTTTTCTACAAATCGCACACTGTTCTTATGCCAATGAATAATCAACTGGGAAATAGAATGGCATTTTAATCATTAATTTCACTGTTAGTTATAGCCTACTGTATTTTTTTAAAAAGAATCCTCATAATACATAAGTTTCATTTATAACTTACATGAACTTACCAAAGTGGAAGGATTTCGTCCCTGTTTCGCCACAGCTTTCTCTTTGAAAGAGAGAAACTATCTCATGAACTTGAGAAGCTTTTGCGTGCGCACCCAGCAGTTTCTCGAGAGCAGGACAAACTTCTGTGTGCACACAAGAAACTATTGTGTGCGCACAAGATAGTTTCTGATTGCTTAACTGATATCTGGCGAGACCATTCACTGCATTTCGGCTTCTGTTGGTGTGTGGAAATGGCAGTTCAGGAGTTGCACTATACTTTAACCTGGGACATCATTATAAAGTATTTAAACCTCTGGCTCAGTGACAGGGTGCAGACAAGAGTGCAAACACTCAGACAGACACACACACCAGCGCACACACATACGCACACAGATACACTGAAATCATCATCGTCATGTTCACTGAAGCCAGGAAAAAAGTGTGCTATTCGTAGAACTAACATTACCAGGGGCTGGTACACACAGCAGATAACATACACACACAGTAAAACAGGTCCATTAACACACTGTGCATAGCAAAAAAAAAAAAACCCATATCTAAATATGTAGAGTTTTAACTGGTCCAGAAACCAACTTGCAGAGTACAAAACAACCAGGCCAAATACAGCTACTACGCAGACCTAACGAATGAAAGTTTAGAGGAGAGGATGAGGGAAAAATACAGCACTTATAAAAACACAAATGCTTAAAGTTGCAGAGGTAACTTTTGCTAACGAGCTACAGTAGCAAATTAATGTTAGCTGTAGCATGAGACTCATTGGGAAACAACATTGCTGCAGCCATTGGCACTGGCTCGCATTGTACTTCATTTGTTGTTGCTCTCTCTTTTAAGTCTAATTCTAACCGAGACAAAATCATTGCATGGAAAGGTGCAGCAGAGTAAACTGATCCATCTCAGCTTGAGCCCCACTCGACTGACAGTGTCGCTTGCAGACACTGTTGCCGGCAGAGGTGAGTCAGCACAGCTTATCAGCTCTTTTTGCAGTCTGGCGAATCAGGAAAGAAGGGTACACAGAGCGACACTGATTGGGCAAATACAACGGCAGAAATAGTTTGGGGTTTTTTTGTTTTTTGTTTTTTGTTTTTTTACCAATCTTGAATACAGAGGCATGGGAAAACACAGAGATCTCGCGATACTCTCAGAGTAGTCACTTACCAACAGCTGTCTACAGGTATTGTGCTATTTTTTCCAAATAGAACACAAAAAGTTATTGATATTTACTGTACCCAGAAGTTACCTACTTCAGCTTCAATCATGTTATACATAAGATATGAACCGAAAACCAAAAAAAAATTTCATTAACAAATTAAGGTACTACAACCACAAACTCTACATGTAGGCTATTACTAAGCTGTGCACACTGCTTGCTGTCACAGCTGCTGCGAACATTTCCAGTAATACCAGAGTGTTAAAACGTTCAAATATTTAAAATCTATTGAAAAAGATCAATGTAAACATTTCCAAAATTCACAACACATTTTTATCTAACCAGTATTTTGTGCCATTCCATTTTTTTGGCCTTTTGCTTTTGAGAAACAACATTTCCACCCTGATATTTTGCACTCCAACTGAGCAGCATCTGTGGCCCATTAAAGAGGCGGTCTAACGGCAATCTAACTGCACCACCAAAACGAGATGAATTATTTGAATATGTTGGAGAGCTTCTACCTCCACTTGCAGCCTCCAAATAAGGAAACGGATAGGATAAAATCCCACATGTACTATTACTCTGCCAATTCCTATTTACATATGGACGCTCTGAATTGCGCTTGCATGGTAAATATGTATTGGCTATGTTGTTTTGTGCTGTGCAAGTTGGCTTTTGGACCAGTTTAAACTTTATTTGGATATGTTTGTCCATTTGTGCAATGTGTTAATGGACCCGTTTGTTATGTGTGTATATTGTCTGCTGTGTGCACTGGTGCCTGGTAACATTAGTTCTAAGAATGGCACACTTTTTCACTGGCTTCAGTTGGAAGCCCGGAAAACCAACTCAAAACTACCAATGGAATGCAGCATTAGCCACTTGCACTAGACATATAGGTTATTAATATATAGGTTGCAATATTACTTTGATTTGCTTCTTCTTCCTACCGTCGAGTCAAAGAGTGAAAACAGACAGCGCCACTCTGCCATTGCAACCCACTCTGTGGTCAAAGGTGGGATGCATCTACGCTGTTCACTGTTACTGGTTACTGGAGTTTCTGTCTGCTCTGCTTCGAACTGTAGACATCTGTCCTTGGCTCTTCATAATGGTAACAGCTTTGCTTTATTAAAATACAAGAGAAAGGGAATGCGAGCATGAGTGGGCGCCAGAGAGACAGGGCTGGAAAGCTTGAATGACAGAAATATGGCGGTATCTTGATTCTTTCACGGCGGTTAAAAACCTGTAATTGAACACTGTCCTCCAAGTGGCAATATCACTGGTAAAACAATCAGCCTATTATCAGCAGTATTGTTTTGAACGGGCACTGTGACATTACGGTAGGCTCTTCTGCAGCAGCAGAACACAGTCCCAGGAAGAGCAGACTCAGCAGCTGCCTGTCAACCCTGTCAACAACACGTCATGATCACGTTACAGTCAAAACAAATCTGCTTAGGTCAACATAAGCAAACAAAGTTTTCTTATAAATTACTTTAAAAATAGTCCAGTGTGTTTGTGCCTTGCACCGATTGGTGAGATTTGAAAACCGTGCTGCAGGATGCCTTTCTGTTACTGCTGCTGACTGATATCGAGTGCTGCGTGTTTGTGTGTTTTGGTAGTTGATTCTTGCAAAATTGTAGAGTAAAATCACAGATGAAATAAATTGTATTATTTCATGATGTTCAGCTTTCTTACACTAATGATATCACAGTCGGTCAAAGCTCTAGCATTGGTGTGCCGTGGGCAGTGGAGTAGTGCAGGGTATCGGGCTTTGTCAGTCACATGTCTGTTTTCATTGACACGCCATTTTGGTTGTGCAGCAGAGGTAAACAACGGACAGCAGCTGCACTCTCTCTCGGAAGAAGCGGTTTTGTAAAGTTGTTTTGAGTTATCAAGATCGCCAAACTGAAGAAGGAGTGGAAAAATAAGCCAAAGCCACACCGAGACAAACTCAACAAGGATGTCAGGGATTGATGTTTAGCTAAGTTGCCCTCTATTAATAATATAGATCCACACGAGCAAACAGCTGGAGAGCAGATGCTGTATTGCTCTGTCCAATTTCGTCCCTGGATAACACCAACTTTCTTGTTTTCGGTATAAATATGTAACGTTTTACCTGTGAACAGTTTAGAAACTATAAATCCCTTGAAGCTCACGGACACTTCACCAGTGGCTGGGTGCAGGACCTGCTTACATTTCGCCCAAGGAGCTTTGACAGCACAGTCATCACAGTCCTTCATCAGCAGAAGTTGGCTGCGAACGTTGAACTCTGTTGGAGCTTTTCTTTTTCTTTTTCTTGCTTTTTTAATTGTGTATTTGTTTTTTAATGTAAGCACATGCAGCGCATATCACACACCAGGTGGAGCTTTGTTAATGGAAATTATACGTCAGGTCACAGGTAACGTTAAAGAGCAGCAGGTGTGTGAACTGCAGCAAAAAGTTTTTGACCGTGTTGGCATGTGATCGATGGTGTCGGTGTATGTTTTTTTCTGCATTTATGTGTTTTCTGTATGTTGCCATGTAGAGAGGGTGAGCATGGAAAACAACGGCAAATAATGGATCTTTGAATATAAAGTTGAGTGAACTGGACGTTGTTTTCTATCTGTGCACGCGCCCGAAACTTGTTCACCGTTCGCCCCTCAGTGGCTTGATAATTACCGTTATTTTGTTTTAAATAAAAGTCACAACAAACTTCTTATCAACCTCGAAACAAGATTGTGGTTTGTCTGTTTTGTATATTTTGGAACATGGACGTAAAAGAGTCATGTATGTTACATTGTTATGATACAGAAATTATCTCATGTTCAAATGAGTGAAGAAGAATAAATAATGAATAAAACTACATCCATCGTGTGGTTTTAATGGTGTGATGTTCTACTGTTGATCTGTTCATGTCAAACTATAGAGTTTCATATAATGTAGGGATAGTTTTCAGTTGTTGTAATTAAGTAAAATGCTTTGTGTTGTGTTGTTTACATCGTTGTACCCCCAAAATGGACCCAAAATACGCTGCTGCTTACGTCACCTGACAAAGACTGATATGCAGGCATATGGTGTATACCCACTTATTATTCAGTCTGCATTGAGTATACTCACTTATAAATCCCCTCTGATCCTATCTGTTGCAAATCACCTTTTTCTAGAGCCTGTTGGCCCACAAAATACTTGCAAGTTTTTATTTTTGTTTTTTTTCATCTGTGGATGGACTGAGGAATAAGAAATAGTTCTCTCAAAACGCCTAATTATGTTCTCTCACCCTGTATTCTGACTGTGGACCAGTATTGATTGCAAAACCTGCACCTCTGTTGTGGCTAATGTTACTTTCATAATGATCCTCCTCCCTGAAGTCAAGCAGCAGAGGTTAAGTGACAATGAACAAATAGTTCTACCACTGTCCCATTTATGGATGAACTAAATATGCAAGAGTAGTCTTACATGTCACTGTTTCAAAAGGGCACTTATCCTTTGCTGAAAAAAAATTGAAAGCATAAAGTAAGAGTATACCCACTTCTCCAGGCACCACTACACAACTGGCTGTGGGTGCTTGTAAGAGGAGAGAAAAAACACTTGGAAGGGTGTGCTTTATTTATTGTTTCTGATCTTTGATTGTTTCATGACCAAACCACACAGTTTGCACCAGGCAGTGGCAAGGACAAATGATAAACAATTCCACCAAAATCTCAAACTTTTTTGCGCTTGGCCGACACATAACGCTACAAGCACTTATCTGTGATTGGATCATAAGTTTCAGTTGAAGGCCAGTGGGAGAATGCAGGGACCCTTACTGAGTCAGGACCCACACAACAAGCAAACACACATGATGCTAGCTTTGGCCATTGAGTTCAGATTTAATGTGCATGTAAGAGACATTGTGAGATGTTTTAATAATATCTTCTTTCATATAAAGCCCAATGATATGAAAATTTAAGGAGATACTTTTATAATATGAACTGTTGATGAACTGAAATGGATGAATTAATGAATGATAAATTGTTTGAATTTTGAAAGTTTTATACACAAATTATTTGCAGCACCCAACAGTTTAGATATAAAATTTGCTATGAATGTCAGGTGGCTCTAATTTAATCCATGCACATGCTAAAAAAATTAATGTGTGTTCAGGGATGAATTAAACTGGGGGCGGGGTCAACAATATGAAGTGATGAAGGCTGGTTTAGGAGTACCAGCAAGAACTTCAATCTACTGGACAAAGGGCTTCATCAGTCTCTGCCTATGGCAGTTCTCAATTCCCATGTGCAATGTCAGATTGACTGGGCAACTCATCGAGAAGAAAGAAGTCTGCATGTAGTTGCGGTGCACATATCCCCAGGTATGGCTTAGGCCCATGTCCCAAACGGGCACTGTACTAGTAAGAAAGCAAAATGCTAATTAATTACACTTGGTTTAAAAATTGGATAGTTTCTGTGTCTGTCCTCTTTCTATTATAGACAGAAATAATCGTCCTTTTAGATTTTCAATTTTTATCTAGTGACCATTAATATAAACAGACTTTGCTTTTATATGTCATAATCTTATATTTTTGAGAATCTTGTTGAAATTCGACATAGACTGAATTTATACTTAAGAATATATAAGAACTTCTCATGGTGTAGTGGGCTACCATTGCTCTGGTATTTAATTATTTAAGTCAATTCAGAGACTGAGACAGAGACTTATTTACATCTGGGTTGACCAAATTTACATGTAAATTTAAAGTGTGTGAGGCAGAGGAGGACAAGAAATTGTTTTGGATCTGCCTGTATCTGCAGCTACTGTGGGCTATGTAACAACACATTTGATTGCAGATTTTGAAAAGACCTATCTGAGTTCAGGAAACTGCACATTCTTTTGATTCATGCTGATTAGTTCAACCTAATAATGTTTATCATCTTAATAAACAATTCTTATAATCTTTTCACTGCTGGAAAATGAAAAACAACAAAACTGCAAAAAGTCAGCCAGACGTTTCCCTTTTTTCAGTCTTTGACTTGTTATTTTTGCTAAATATATTGAAACAAGACAAGTATGATGAAGAGTAAACGAGCACTTTTCATTAGTGAAATGCTGGCGTGCTGCAGACGGCAGCGCCTCCACAAGTCGCAGCTATTAGCCGGTCCAAGCTAACTACAAACAATCGGATCAGGACAGGAAGTATATTGTTTTTTTCTTCAAAATAAAAGTACCACATCTATCTGAGAACTACATTGTTTTTCATTTGAAAGAACCTCGGAAGTTGTCATTTTCATTGCCGCTAGCTTGCCTCTAGCACCGCTGCCAATAACCTCACAGTTGAAGGAGGGACTTTGTTGAGCGCTGCGTTGGTGGATGCTGTACAGTGAGGCAGGAGGACCGAGGACTTGAGGAAAGGCACTTTTCGGGATTTTCAGAGACTCACAGGCTATTTTTCCAGACGACATCACACGGCAGACTAACAACAGATTGATAAACATGAAGAATCCTTTGTACTGGGCTTTGCTGGTCGGGATGACCGTCCTGCTGCTGGAGCAAGGTAAGTGATGAATTTGTCATCCTTGGAGCACTTGTTATCGCTATCTCCGAGTATGTCTCTGTGGGACTGTTTGTTATTATATCATTTGCCTTACACATGTCGCAGACAGTCTGTGCCCCTAACGTTACATTTGACAGCGTGTTTGTCGTCTAAGCCGCAGTTTACATTAAGCGATTAGTGAAGTGCAGTTGAGCTGCGTTGGTGCCGGTGACTTGACCCTCTTAAGTAGCCTATCCGAGTGGTTGATTCAAGTGTATTTTTACTTCAGTTATATTCGGCTGCAGCATTTTCTCTGAAAGTTTAATCCTGTCAAGGTAATCCTTTGCAGTAGCATACTGGTTTTGCTCTGTGCACTTTTGCAAATGACGAAAAAAAAAAAAAAAAGAAGAGGACGAGAACTACTGTTCATGATGCTGACTGACTGCTGAATAGCTTTTTGTTACACCGCTTTACAACGAACCTGCAGTAAAACTGAGAAATTGTCATTTTTGCGCGTGTGGCTGCTGCTACGCGTGGATCATCTCAAAGCATTGTAAATCTCACGGACGGGAGGTCTTTGCCGCAAAGTTGATTAAGTATTAGTTCGTAATCCACATTGACTGCGTGGTCAGGTCATGCAAGTTAAGCCATGCGCCTTCAGGCAGGCAAGAGGGCTTTGCTACTGGAGGGAAGGGCAGTGAAGCAGCTCGGTCTTTCTGACCTTGTTTACACCTGACATTAAAAATTCAATCTAATAACTAGATTGCTGCTGTATAGAAGCACGCTTAGAGAACGGACCAACAAAGGAAAATGAAATCAACCTAGTGCATATTTACCTTTATATTTTCTTCCATCACTAATCTGCTATAAAATAAGACTCAAGAAAAATTTAATAACCTGCTGGTAAATCCAGTTTGTCCTTTGATGATGGCACTTGTGGTCAGAGGTGAACAATAAGATAAATAAAAGGGCAATAAGTAAGATAAGAAAAAAAAAAAAGTGGAGTGGATGAATCCATAAATGGAGGGATGGTGGGGCATTGTTCCTCATCATCTTTTCACACCTCACTGTTTTATTTAATTATCTATTTTTTTGTCCACCTGTCCCTTTAATCTTTATAGAGTGTCTTGTCTTCAGCTCCAAAATGCTGCTCCCCAGAACCAAAGTTCAGCTAAGAGTGTAAAAAGTCAAACTCCTGTGCATGAAAAATGAGCTGCTAAAGAATCTGATATAAAGTGCTGAAATAAAGATATATATTTAGAAAATTCATGTCAAAAATAGGCAGAAGGTCACAGGTGTAGCTCTTTAATTATAACAAGGGATGTTTTTTATTTGTAAAATCATATGGTGACTCCAGAATTCTGCCCTTTGACCAGTGCAAACAAATTTAAATGGCTGTTTTCTCCACTCTTGTCATATAGCCTACCATATTCAATAGTACTGAATGAAGGTTTCATTGAATACCATTCGATACTCTGGTAAACTGAAACTCTGATGTTATGTTGCACACAGTTTTTGCTCTTAGCTCTGTAGAGCTTTTGTATGGACTCTTTGAACTTTTCATCTCTATAGTTTTGATATTTCCATGGTACAAAAAAGATGGAATTAATCAAAGGACTCACTGTGTGGTTTAGTGCACCAGACAGAGATTGTTTTAACTCCTGAAATTCAGCACAGTCTGTAACTGTTAATACCTCAAATTGTTACAAATGTTCCAATACAGTCATTATTTTGCAGGCAAGAATTAGTGTCAACTAAAGGAAAACCTCTGTATACATATTGACATTTTTGAAAATACACAAATTACAGCTACAACACAGGCAGATGGGGTGATAGCATTTTGTTTTATGCCACATTGTTGCACCGTTAAAAATAAAAATTGTCTTTGCCCTCTCCATTTTAAGTCCCATCCATTCTCCAGCCAGCACCAAAACTGTGCTGAATTAATTTGCATATCAGCAGATCTCTTGCAGAATCAAAGATATGTTAGATTAGATCAGATTAGATGGAATTTAAATGGTCCCCATAGGGAAATGGGTCTTTGCATAAACAAAATAGGGCACAGATAAGGAAGAAGCCAATGTAGACCACATGTTATAAGATTAACAAAGTGGAATAACATATGGAAAATCTGTAATGAATATCTGCAGGGTTGAGGGGTTGGATAGCCTATTATCATTTTCAGTCCAGCATGTTCATAGAATGCACCCCTAGAATTGGAAATCTTGTCATGTGGGGTTATCGATGTGTAACCGCCTTCTTTGTATCTGAAGAGGAAGACACTCAGCAGCTTTTTATGATGGCCAGCAGAGAAGACTCATCTAGAAATTCCTCTTTTTAAACAAAGGCAAAAATAATGACAAATCTGCGGACACTAACTCACGCGTTTTATATTGCATAGTATAATTTATTTTCTTTTGCTATTGTTTGTTCTTGGTTGTTATTTCGTCAAAATTCTTAATTCTTATTCTTAGTCATTATCATCAAGCTGCATGTGTGTTAGTTTTTATGCATCTATGTCACTGCCTGTCTATGTCTGCTTTAATTGTCAGTCTTTATGTCTATATCACAGTATTGTATCAAGTGCGTCATTTCCTGGAAACCTAACCAGGGACAAGGACTGCAACTTAGCCATGGCTAGAAGTCCTGTACACACTGTATCGGTTACACTTTAATTAGATGTAACAATGCCTACATGTATTGTCTCTGACAAATAAAATAAAAAATAAAAATAAAATGAAACAGATGGCTAATCTAAGATACCAGTTTGCAGAGATAACACTATCCAGACAACAGCAAAAAGTTTCATTTTGGCCTTTTTGGCTTCTTATTTATGGAATTAAAGTTTGGCAGTGTTATTTCTTTTTACATTTCTCACTGCAATTAAAAATGTGAAAAGAAACAAAAGGTCTGTTAAGAAATTGAACATTGTAAAGCTGTAATCAAACCCTGTTGCAAAAGTAATTTTTCTTATATCACAAATAATTATTATGACTTCTTTTCCATTACTCAGTTCAAACCCCAATCTACCAGTACGGGTGTAGCTGCCAAGTACGCTGTCATTACTAGTTTAAAATGCAGGACTATGGGTTTACTTTAAAACAGAAAGTGGCTGTTACAGTTGCTCCGCTTGTGGTCTGATCTTATTATAATCACACATGGAGGAAGCTTGTGCACATCATGAATGCTCATAAGAGAAATAATGATATTTTGGCTTGTATATAGATATGCAGAGAAATATGCAGAAGACCCTGCAGGTCTGAACTAGTCAGATGGGGTGAATGTACAAACTGAGGCAGATAACAGTAGCATAGAAAAACAACCCAGAGCAACTGATAGAGACGACAAGAAGCACCTGGGCTGCAGCACTCTACTGGTCGACTGGCTGAGGCCGCAGCCAGCGTGGCAGGAAGCGCTGTACGTCTGGATGGCAGTCAACACGAATAAGTGGTTAAAGCGCTTCTTGGTGCACTTCGAGGGGATGAGCTGCGGGCTAAAATTGCTGTGGGGCTGCGTCAGCTCGCTGAAGAGTGGGTGGGAGGCTTTGTCCAAAATGAAGACCAGTTCTGTTTCCTGCTGGTGTATTATGTGGTACCCTTTTTTGCTTCATTTTTTTCAGGTAACAATAATTATTAGAGACGTTTAACATTATGGTGTTACATTATAATATTATTTTGTCCTTTGGCTATTTCATGTGCAATAGGAAAAGATGTGTGAATATGTCAAGGTCAGCTTCACAGTGACAATTACTGAACGCAGTCTTGCATTTTTCAACCATTTTATTTATTTGGCACAGACAGCTGTATGCATTCACCTTGACATGGTTGATTCATGCTTGACACCAGAGTCACACATGAAAAAAAAGAGAAACAGTAGTGCAAAGAAGGTGTATGTGGAGTCGGCTGTACAGATGTTTAGGTGTTTTCTGTTAAGTTGAGGCAGCGCAAACAAATTGTTTCTGAAAGTAGATTTAATATGCAAGTAGTCTCATAATATTTATTGGAACCAGGAAGGATCTGAATTCTCTGAATGAGAACCAAATTAATAGCAGACTGTGAAGGGCAGGTTGAAAACAATGAAATGCTGACATCAGTGGTAATAGTGTTGTCATCAAGAAGAAAAAGATATTAAGAAAGCAGGCGAACGACATCAACACCAAGAACACAGCAAAACATCCCAACATCAAACTACCCCAGAAGAAGCAGCACATGTTCTTTTTCTAACAAAGAAAAGAACAGCGGAGTATTAATCCAGCTTAAGATAAACACGGGTAATGAGGCAGCCTCATTGTCTAAGCGGGCTGCCTCCCTCCCTGTTTCTCTGTATGTGGCTGGGAGAAGACAGTGCTTGCTGTGTTGCCAGGATGCAGTACAAACTCTTGTGGGGGTTTTTTGGCCAAGACCCTTGCAGGCCTGTGCATTGTGCCCTTGTCCTTCCTCCTCAGCCTGTGTCAGCCAAAGATGAAAATTATAGGCGGTTAGAAGGAATTCTGAAGCAACAGCTGTTATTGGATGACTAGCTGAGAGAGCCGAGACAGACTGGGCTGGTGGTATGGGAGCCTTGGTGTGCCTGTTGTATGCGGCCTTTTGTTAAAGACATTGAGATCATTGTTGATGGGTAGAGTGTGTTTTCTTCTTATCGCAGGGCTACAGCTACTCAGTAGGGATGTCAAGGCAAAAGAGACAGAGCTGTTGCTGTTAAAAAAAATGTCTTTGCCCGTCTCTTGATGCATAGTCCACATAAAGCCTGGGAGCAGAATGTACAAGCGGAGCAGGCAGATGGCCGGCAATGGCAGGTAGATATTACCACCTGTGTGCAGTGGTGTGATATCAAAACCTGATAAATGATTGTCCTGTGAGTTCCAAGATTAAAGCCAGGTGGCTTAATGAATGACACTTTGCAACAGTGCACTGAAACACACTGATTTGGAGTGAATCTTTTTGATGCACTTTCCCTGTATCTGCCTCATCTACCTTTATTTATAACATCGATGTACTGCGTTTTCCAGAATGCACCCCAGAGACTGGGATGAACCTGTTGCACACAGCTGTGAGCTACAACATGCATATCATAGAATTTGTTGTCATTATGTTACTGTACATGTCACAGCAGCACAGGAGTTTTTAGAGTGTTTTTGATTTCTTCCTCACAGAGCAATATGCTTGCACAATGGTAAAATTCTCTTGTATTTTATTTAAGTGCAATTCAGTCTCTACATACAACTGTCAAAAAAAATCACTCAAATATATGTTTACATATATAGTTAATATTTTTACATGCTATTTCTATTGGTAATGATTGAAGAATTGAAGGATCTTTGTTTTATCTTCCACTTTCAATAAAGTATAGCTATCGTTTAGATAGGTTAAAAAAAAAAAAAACCCTCAATAATAATTCTTGACGATACAGCTGAAAAACCTATCAGGATTGTGAATTTTCATATCGATTGATATCGATAATTATTGATCATGTAGGTCTGACTTAGGACTTGAGTGCACTCTAACGGTTTGGAGTAGCTAAGGTGATAAAATGAGTAAATATTACAATATTTCTGACCAAATACCTCCATGCTAAGACAGTATTGTAAGATTGACTATTGGCAATTTCACAAAATATTAACCCAATAACTTTTTTTGATAATTAATCATCAGTAATGTGGATAATTGGGTAAAGGTAAATAAAAGAACAACAAAACCAGTCTGGAAAGTTCAGAAAATCACATCACCTTACTGTAATGAAGACTTTTCAACCAGTAACAGCCAACACTTCCGCCATATCACGATATAACAATACCCCAAATCTGTCATGATATCTTGTCTCATATCACGATACGATACAATATTGATTTATTGCCCAGCCCTACTTAATAATTAGTACAAATTCTTTGTTTTATGATTCAAGCACATTTTTTCCCACACAAATCAGCAGTCGATATGAAATTAGCCTGGATCCTTTTTGGCCCCTGGGGACCCCGGACAGATGTCTGCATTGACCAGTTGATGTTCCAGCTTTTACCACAGTTGGATTGTCCTTATGCCTGGGACACACATCTTGCCTCTACCTCTGCAGCCCGTCTGCATCGCCAGTCTCCTACATCATGCTTGTTCTTGTTGTTCACGCAGGCAGCCGCTGCTGTGTCTGCTGCAGGCAGCACTGCTTGTCTTTCTGTATAGAGCTTTCCTACGATCCTTCTCTTTCTGACCAAATAGCCTCATGGAAATGATAATTTATGAAATTTGTTAAGACAAGTTATTATGGAAAGTTTAGTTCAGAGTTAGCTATATCAAGTTGTTGGTGTTGCTACATTTTGTTAAAAATAAAGTTTAGTGTAAACTTTGAAAGCAGTAGTTTGCATATCACAGCTCAACATCCAACATGACGTATCATCTGAAAACAGTAGGCTGTTTTACAGTGCTCTGTGAGCTTTGAGTGAGAACATATCAGCATTTTCACATTCCAATATGTTAAGTCTAATAATCGTTTGAAACTGCAGGACCATCCTGTGACAGCTTCAGCGTTTCCAGTGTCAGTAGGTGGAACCATATTATTGCTCAGGATATGTTAGCGTTGTGGAGGGTAAGGTGTTAAAACTCAGTAATAATAATAATAATAATAATAATAATAATAATAATAATAACAGCAATAATAATAATAATAACAATAATAATTTTAAAACCTGGATACACCGTGCCAACACACAAAACATTCGTGCGTACATTGACCACAAATTATATTCTTAAAGTTATTTTGAATATTTCATGTGCTGGGATCATCAGTTGATATAGTTCTGTTCAAATCATGTGAATATGCATGTGCGTGTGACACCACACTGGTCAACTCTGAGTATGTTGTTGTCATTTCAGTTTATTTATTGGGCTAATAATAATTTAATATTTTGCAACCACCCTGAGTAAGAATGGGACACGCAGTCAATTACTTGTCCTGAATGACCTAGTAGGAAGACAGCAAAAGAAATAGTGATGGAAATTAGCAAGTTTCCTGTACGGGAAACACAACCTGTCTCATGGATACATTCCATTATTGTCTGCCGAGTCTGCTGTTACAGGTAAAATTGGTATTATCTGCTTCATCAATATGAGTTGAAAAAATCTGGACATGACATCCATGAAACAAGAAAAATATAGGACCAACCAACAATAGTCACAGAAGAAAGATTGATCAGATCAGAGTCAGATTTCTGAAGTGTTTTCTTCCTGGTTCATGGCCTTAATAAAGAGTTTCCCCTGGGTATTAAACTTTTTTTAAAATCAAACTTATATAATATTAAGGAAATTATAGGGTGATGAGTGTTTAGAATTGAGAGTTGTTGCCCCCAAAATTTTACAGTTGCCACTAGAGGTGCTCTGATTGATCGGTCAAATCGGATGATTTTCAGTCCAAATGACTCGATTGGCCGTCGCCAAATTAGCCGATTGGGAAAACTGATCTTTTATGAGTGAGCTGCGCTGTTTATGTCCAAATTAATGTACCATTTTAAAGTAGAATCACTCTGCATTGTGGGAGGCACCATAGCACCCACCTACCTTATAACACAAAACCAGTGTAAAACCTAAACAAGAAGCACATGTCCCATCATGCTGTCTGTGGGGCTGGGTACCATTGAGGCACCGACCAAAATGCCTCAATACCATCGAGTATCAAAAAATGTCTTGTTGTTCGGTACCCAATTTTGATAACTAGGGGGTTAATTTCATCAATGGCAGTGAGCCAATACGCATGCAGTCTGCTCAGTGTGCTAAGACCTAAAACCTCTGGTGATTGGCTCTGTCAGCGCTTACAGGAAAAACACAAGGTTGCCATGCGTTAACGTTACTCCAGAGAGGGGCTCAGCGTGAAAGTCAAGGGTGTTATTGGCGTAAATGTGTAATGTTACTCACATTACAAACGATGCGAGCTCCCCCTCAGACTGTTGCGTGCTCTCGTAAATAAACCTCATTGTCAGTGACATATTTTACGATGTCTGCTGCCAGCTCCTCCATTGGTAGCGCTTAGTTATTTCCTCTTGAGTTTCCTTTCGTAACTCCAGCAGATTCTCTTAGCAGGAGCTTAACAGCAGCTCTCCTAAATGCTCACAGCTCTTGGTGTCCTCACACAATTACTCTTTAACTGCCCACAGCAACTCTGTGTCAGACAGTTGTGTAACTTTAACGTTACGTCTTGGTAAACATTCCGTCATTTTATACAGTGTCCGGGCAATGCTAACATTACTTTGTTAGCTGGTAAACAAGCTGCAGGTATCAGCTGATAACAATCTGCTGTCCAGAGTTTCAGTATCAATTGTGGTGACTGAACTGTGACAGTGAATTATACAGAAAATAACCCAGCATCACGTTTTATAACTTAACCATTTACTGAACAACTGCATGAACAAACAATAACAAACACAAAGCAGTGTGATGTTTAGTCCGCTTTTGATGCAAACTTTTTTCTTCTTCTACCGTTTTGTTGACTGAAACTGTTGAGTATACCTTCACTGCCACCTTGTGGTGTAAATTAGTCATGGAATAACTGAATGACTTTGCACGTGATTTGCTGTCTCAGTGAACTACAGATAAAACTCAGCCAGTTTGATTTCTGCTTTTATTCATTTTTATTTATTTATACTACATTAAGAAAGAAGTTAAACTTAAAGTTGTGGTTAATTTAATACTTTTGAAGTTCAAGCAGAAAATGTCAGAGTGCTAAAACATTTAACTAAAGATTTAAAAATAGACTACTTAAGTTAAACCACGCTGTGGTAAATAGGTTTGTAATTTTTGTCTCATGAAGCTGCTTTGAGTGTGTTACAATATCAAGGAGCTGAAAAATTAAACTTATATTTTTTCCTGTAATATAATCTTGTTAAAACAAATACAACGGTACAGATACTGTAGTAGCAAAGGGTAAACATTTTCTTCTTTATTTAAAATCGGTATCGGTATCAGAATCGGCCGATCCTGAAAGAAAAAATTGGAAATCGGGCCCAAAAATCCAGATTGGAGCACCCCTAATTGCCACTTTTCTTGTTTAATGGAGGAAACAAGATGGCCTTTTTGTTTTTTTGAATTGCAAATTGGAAATAATTGTTATCCGGTTGTCTGTTTTATTACTGTAGTGGGAAGCAATTGTTGTTGCATTCTATTTCTGTATTCAGTAAAGTTTTTTTGTGTGTTTGTTTGTTTATGTATGTCTGTGTGCTTGTTTTCACAGGTTCATGTCACAAATGAATCATCCCTGGGTTTTCAAAGTTTGTATGAGTTAAATGGAAGCCTAATGACTTATTTGGGTCAACAATCAATTTAGAGTGCTGGAATTTCACTGAAGGCTTTTAATAGTGTGGCTGTGTCATGGCATTCACAATTTAGAAGACAATGAATGAAGATGCTGAGAAAAACGTATTTGTTTAGCACTTCCTTATTTTTTGTCCAAATGCAAAATAACATAATTTGTGTCTGATACTTCCCAGAAGCGTCTCCTCCTCCTCCTCTCTCTCTCTTGCTCTCTCTCTCTCTCTCTCTCTCTCTCTCTCTCTCTTTCTCTCTCTCTCTCTCTCTCTCTTTCCCTCTATATATGTATATATATGTATGCAAATTGGTGGCCACAAGGGACTTTGCCAGGAAGGGGTGATTGCAAGGGCGTAAATCCCAGGGGGGACACAGTGGACATTTACCCCCCTTCCAGATAAATATCCCTCCAGTTATATAGTTTTAAAATATGGCTTTATCATGAAGTATGATTTTTAATATGTTAATAATTTGCACTGAAGGCACTTGTGCTGATTATAAAAGCAAACAAAAGAACGAAAGACTAAGTCCCCCCCCACCCATGTCTCAGAGCGGTTTAGTCCATAATAGTGTTTAGTGCTTGTGCTTTTGGTGAAGGCACAAAGTGCTGATTGTATGTGGAGTGAGAGAGTGTGTTCTGAATGTGAAGTAAATTATTACTTTTATAGTTAACTTGAGACAGAAAAAGGTTCATATTAAAGGGGGGATTTGGACACTGTAGGCTAACATAAGTAGCTAGTTATCTAGTTTTTCAGCGCACAAATAATGTTAGTGTTAGCCAGTTTTCTTACTTAACTACTAAATAACGGTAGCTAGCTAAAGCTAACGTTTGCCTTAATTGACATTAGTTAACTGGTGTTAGAGTTATGCATCTTATGTGATGCTATTGACTGAAGAACACTGAAACTCAACTCTGAAAGACAAGTTGTAAAAAAAGTAAAGGGGCAGAACAGCAGAGAGGCTGATTGAGGATAAGTGCCACAGCACAGCAATACACATCTAAAAAGAATATTGGTGTGTGCTTAGCAAAAACAACCTCCATATAGGCCTGGGCAATACAGCTGAAAAACCTATCAGGATAGTGAAGTTTCATATTGGTTGATATCGATTATTGATAATGTAGGTTGTGACCGATGAGTTGTGCATTTCAAAGGATGGGAGCGGCTAAGGTGATAAAATCAGTAAATATCACAATATTTTTGACGAAATGCCTCCATACTGACAGTATTGTAAGGATGACAACTGGAGATTTCACAGAATATTAACCCAATGACTTTTTTGATAAATAATCATCAGTAATGTGGAGTACGGTGTGGTAAGTTCACAAAATCACATCACAGTACTGTAATGAAGCCTTTTCAACTAGGAAAAGACAACACTTAAAACATATCAAAATTTAACGATCTTCAAAATGTCTCTTGTCTCTTATCATGATGCGATACAATACTGATCTATTGCCCAGCCCTACCTCCACATAATTAATACTTTCCTCCTTGGTGACAAGCTACAGAGATGGTGACCTCTGACTGTGTTCTTTCTCCAGGTTGTTGTGTCTGAGGAATGCTGCTTCCTTGAAAAACTTGCACTGTTTGCATCTATGTAAGCAGCTCTATCAGAGTGCTGCTGAAAAATATACTGTATAACATGAGTCCTTTAGGGTTAGGAAATGCCGAAGGCTATATAATTATATTGTTGGTAAGGCTTACTACAGAATCAGAAAGATAAGTCCTTTATCTTGCTGTTTTACGGAAGAAGTGAGCCAACTGATGTTGTGACCTCTGAAAATAATTAAATAACAAACAAGATTATTATCAACTGTAAACATTTGTTGTTGAAGTCATTATTTTACATAATTCTGTCTGGAATTTTTGTGTATGTGAAACACTAATAGTACCAATGCCATTAATTTACTCAACTACAGCATTAGTTCAGCATTAGAAGTTGTTTGTCGTATTCTGTGCAACAGATTTTTTTCCAGCTATTTGTTTTTTTAAAGGTTCTTCTGTCTATTTTTATGAGTGAAATTTTGTGGTTTTGAAAATCCTCATTTTTGTGCATCAAGTGCAGTGACCTGACAAATCAAAGTGTACAGTTTTCTCTCATTTCAGACCTGTAACAAATAAATTGCTGTGAGCAAAATGGCTGACCGATGACTTGAAGTTAAAAAACTATAAAGACACATGAAGGAACAGTTCAGAATGCAGCAGAGACAAATGACATAAGAGAAAAGACTAATGGCCGTTTTTTGACAATATATGGTGCACGGTCTAAAGCACAGGGTGCTTGATGAATTGGGGTGTCCAAGTCCATTTTGCTATCTATACAGCACATAATCTAGGCACAAAAATTGCTATTTAAATGGTTTTGTACACATATCTAAAATAGTGCTTCCTTTAAATAGTCGCACAACATTGCGCCAGAATTTAGACGTGGTTTTTGTTTTTCAATAGCACAAGATAGCAATGCGCCTGACCACATCTTGTTTTAACAACACTCCCATGTAGGGCTGAAAATTTTATTAGAAAATATCAAATTATGATCACTCGCACTGAAATTGCGATTGCAATATGAGTTGCGATATTGGAGGGCATGATCATTTTTTAATCATTGTTCTCCTTTTCATTGATAAACATATTAAAATCATTATAGTGTGATTTTTGCAGTGATCTGTACGAAAGACATTTTCTTAAGTGTGTAGAATATGATGTATAACTTCGCAGCACAGTAATATCTGAAATAAAAGGTGTTTTGACACACTTCGGACGAATAACAAATATTGCGCCTCCTTGTGAATCAAAAATTGCGGTAGATCATATTGCAATTTTGATTAAACATCAATTAATTGTGCAGCCCTAATCCCATTAGTGCACAAAGGAGTGCAAGTAGATTTTCTATTTAGACAACTTGGGTGCTGGGCATAAAAATAATAACTGGTTGGTTGGAAACTAGCAATGACACTTATGCTGTGCCGTGCAGCTCCTTTGCACAATGTGGAAAATATATCCAGAAGAGTTACAGAAGAACCACCGTAAATAATAGTGTTTGTCTTCCATTTATCTGACAATACGATCACAACTGGGATTGCAGTACTTTGCAATGCATGTTATCAGCGGCATTTTAGGAAATCCTTACTATGTTGTTTGTCTGCACGGCCTGTGTTGCTGCCTGTGCCGAAATTCACTAATCAGAGCACACACGTATCGGTTGGATGAACCCCAGAAGATCAAGCCACAGTGTTGCGATTTTGGCTATTGGACAATGAATCCACTGAAATCATGTTTTTGACTGACGCCTTAGTTTTGACTGCTTGCACTGTGGGAGTTGAGTGTTTTTGCACATGAAAACTTTGGGTCTCGTGGAAAATGGTGTTTTGGGGGCCTGTTTCAGGATCCCTAAAATCAAGGGAGAAAAAAAGGAAGCATCCAAAGCCAGACAGAGTGAGTAGCCAGAGAATAATGAAATAAGTTGAAACAACTGTTTATCTAGCAAGAAACAAAAGTAGTACACTATTAATAATATATGATGTTCCCAATATAAGCCCTGTGACAAAAGGAAATGACTTTTTTCTTGTCTCTGCTGTCTAATTAGTCTTCATTTTATTTTTGGTGTTTCCCTGCTTAGAGTGACCTTGTCATAACATGTTAATTCCATTGTCTGTATCATAATCGGCTTACCGTAATTCTTGTGTCTTGAGTAGGAAATAGCTTCTTTTTTTGAGCACAAATCATCCCTCTCCTGCCAACAATACTGATACAATCAACCTGTGTCTGCTACTGCTCTTTACCTACTAGATGGTGGAGATTTCCCAGCTTTGCAGTTGCAAACTTAATCTTCCATATGTTCTTTTTATCTCATATAAAATCTCAAGGGAGGGAAACATATGTAATTTAGGTGGGCAATGGATACCCTCATCAATCTTCCACCATTACCTGAACCTTGACATCGACACTGATAAGATGGCCACTAGAGACTCGGCCCACCCTCATGCACTAATAGCAGGGAGGCATCTCACAGTTGGGGAGTTGTTGTGAACAGGGGATGTTTAACTAGTCTAGTGGTAAGGTTGTAATTTTTGAGCAGATGGTAGAGTTAGTAGTTCAAAAGCATGTGGTCTGTGGAATAATTTCTGTGCAATTATTGGGGGTTTGCCTGGGCATTTGTGTGAAGCATTAGAGATAATATTTCAATTAGTGCTATCATTGATTGTGCTAAGGCCCCTTGGTAAAGGCCTTTGTGGTGGAATCTAAGAGTGTTAATAGGAAGTTGGTTCTCCTGAGAAAAGGGACCTTCATTAAAGATATAGTTGTCATTTTTTCTCCTCCTTAAAACATCATGGTTGAGCTGCGAAGCTGTTAAACCAACTCTATAACTGCAAGGGGCTTATCATTGATTTATCTCACAAGGTTTCCCACAGCGTTTTATAGCATAGGTGGCTGCCAAGACAACACATGCCCTCCATGTTAACCACCGTTAGTTTTGTCAAACAAATGCTTTTCTCAATGCATACTGATACAAAATATTTTAAAACTTTAGCGATATTTATTTTCTGCATTAACAATGGCAGCTGTGCTTTCTCCTTTCTCCTCTTTCCAATAGCGAGTTGATGCACACACGCTGAAGTGCCCCCCTCCCACTAACTTTACTCTGCTGTGTCTTGTGCTCTGGTTTGTTTTGTTTGTAGATGGCAAGTACCACGGAGCCTTTGCGACCGGTTTTGGTAAACAAAAAACAGCAGGAGGGCTGTTAGGAAATACTTTGCATTTGAGGCAGAGGAACATGGGAAGCAAAGCGATCTGTAGTGGAGGCTGGCTGCATAAATTGAGATGCATCAATTAACCAGCGTTCTACATTGTTAATTGAATAATGACTAACCCAACTAGTATTTCTGGTGCTGACTAATGAGGGAGTGGGCATTAAAATGTTAAACGGACTAGTCGCATGCATCCCTTGTATATTCAATATATCTGGGGTACATGTCATGAGTGAGAAAGAATGTGATGGCACTGGTCATTTCTACAGGAGCAGGACTGAAATATGGTTGCATTGTAAAAAATGTCCTATTTTAAATTGGCAGGAGAAGCAGCGGCAACAGAAACATTATTTGCACTTGATTGTCTGACTCCTCGAAACCAAAGTGTTTCCACACCACAGAGTTTGTTTTATCTTTCTTCTTAACGCAATGGCTTGCTTTCTGTCTTCTTACAAGTTATACAAACGACAGGAGTGGCGATGCATTGTGACTTGTTGCTCTTAACTCTCACTGAAACCTCTGGGCTCTGGGAGGGGAAGGGTGTGCTTGATTTACAACACCATGCATGCACAAAATTGTTTTCTCTGGATTATCTTGTTTTTACAATCGAAGGAAGCCAAACTTGTAATTGAAAATTAAAGCAGCCTTATTGTCAGTGGAGATATCAAGATTCTCCAGTGGTGACATTCACAAATCCCAGGCAATGCAGCAAAGGATCACTTTCTCTGTTTGCATTGGTTTACCTTTCCTACAACTACAGCACCAGGGGTCTCATTTATAAAGGTTGCTGCGCACAAAAAACTTGTGTAGGCTGGGATAAAATGTACTTGTGCATCTTTCCCCACAAATGTTGGTATTTATAGAAAAATTAAACATGGAAAAGTATGCGTATTCCTGCGTATCTTTTAGACCATGCGTAGTGCTCCCGCAAAATTTTTCAGACAGGGGAATCAGCAACACTTGATGGTGACATCACGAAATAAAACTCAAATGAAAAAAACTAGGGCTGTCAATCGATTAAAAAAAATTAAATAATTAATCGCACAATTTTCTGTAATTAATTGCGATTAATCACATTTTCCTAATGAGGCTTGTAATGGTTATTTATTTATGAAAAATCATGGAATTAATGTAGACACA
>JAPQLA010000006.1:2298033-2309962 GCA_029822935.1 Naso vlamingii | reverse complement strand
GTGCACTTTTACTCAGCACTGTATTCTTGAACAAAAATGAATATAAACGTCCACACGCTGCAGTTGGGTGTGTGGATTGTATGAGATGAACTGATCATAGGTGACTTGATTTATGAGGCAAACATTGATTATGACTGGAGATGCCCTTTAATGGGATGATCAAAAACTTTCTTCATTTCTTGTGTGAACTGAGTGTAATCTGAGCATAGATCTGGGATATGAGTGGAAATAGCTAGTGCCCAGGCTGAGGCTTGATCAGCAAGTAAACTCATTATGAATGCAGTCTTAGCTTGGTCAGTGGCATAAGTGAGTGGCTGCTGACTAAAAACGAGAGAGCACTGGTGTAGAAACTGAGCACATGTTCCGAGATTACCTGAGTACCTAGCAGGTGTGGGGATGTAGGGCTCTCGAGGCATGGCCGGCGGTGTCATAGCAGGGGCTGCTGCTGGGGGTGGAGGTTCTGCAGGTGGAGTGAGAGTGGAGAGTTGGGTAGCAATGGTGTCCATCCTCCCTCCTAGTTGAGTCATGCTGGTGGCTAGACGCTGAAGATTATCCATCATAAGCTTTAGAGTCGCATCATGTTGGCCTAACATGGCTCCCTGGTTGGATATTGCCTGCTTCAGGTGTTCTGTCTCCGCTGGGTCCATATTTTGGCCAGATAATTCTGTTACGGCCTGAGTTCTTAGCTGGACCCAAAAGGCAGGAGTCGTCAAAGCAGTTCAAAAAGTTTTTATTGCCTCACAAGAGACACAGAAAAAGTGCACAAAGCTAACAAAAAGCCACGCCCCCCAGCCACAACCTGCAGTGCTGGAGAGAAAACAGCAGAAGTCAAAGCATGCTAGACACTTTCTAAACATAAATCGAAGTAAAATAAACTTAGACCATAACATCCAAAAGATCAAGGTGGGTGGGGCCTACCAAACTTTTTACTGTCTTTACAAGCCAGGATTACCTCTGCGTGGGTGAATGAAGGTTTAGATTCCCCCTGGCTTGACATAGAGTCAGTTGTTTGTAAACCCTTCTCTCCTGTGAACCTGCTGGGTAAAAGCCTGAAACACAATGTGAAAAACAACGCTTTAATAACTAACATATTGTGGGCCTGGAGAAAACTGGAAAAAAATATTTGATAACACTTACACCCTTGGTCTTCTAACAACATTGACAGGTAACCCAGAGTTTTCATCACAGGAAACAGGACCAAATTTTATACCCTGGCAAAGGGCAGGTATTGTCAGAATCTTTGACCTCTTTGAGAATGGGAGATTTAAAACATTTGAATCACTAAAAGCTCAATACTATATATCAGATAAAAACTTTTACAAAAACTTACAGGTCAGACACTTTGTGTACAAGAAAAATAGCTCACTGGAAATCCCAAGTGATTCACATCAGCTAGATAGAGTTTTTCTTAAATATAAACAGCAAAAACACTTAATATCTCAATTTGATGCTAAGCTTCAACCTGGGTAAATTATCATGGCTGAGAACATCCTGGTGTACTTTGCTTAAATGTGTAATAGATAACGCTTTTTTGGGATGAGACTGTGGGATGAGATTTTGGGATTGCCTTCCAGAATTTCTATTTGCAGTAGGTAAAGAGTTACAATATAATATTCTGCATCATATTTATATATCTCCATATATCTACAGTAAGTATAACACAGGAACTTCACCAAACTGCCCCAAATGTAAATTCTAATGTAGGTACCAGGCTGCATTGTCTCTGGGAATGCAAACATATTCAAATGTTCTGAAAGGCAGTATGCTCATGTGTCAGTACAGCAATAGGTCAGCAGGTGTCAGTAAACCCACTTTTATGTCTGCTTGGGAAGGTCCCTGTCTCTCTCCAAGAAAATGAATATGTGATTCAGTCTCTTTTAATGCTAGCAAGGAAAGCCATAATGGTGAAATGGGTCGGGGATGACCCTCCTTCTATTTTTATGTGGAAATCTCTGATCTCAGAGGTCGTGACCCTGGAAAAACTTGGAAACTGTATCGATGGGAGGACTCATCTTTTTCTTCAGAAGTGGAGGAAACCACTGGAACTTTTGGGACTTGACTATAATCTGGACTTAAATAGAGTGCATTGACTTACTGTGTTATTGATGTCACGACCCTTTTTATTATATGGACCAGTCTTGTAGTATTCTTGTAATACTGCTATTTGTTCGTTTATTTTGTCTATTTTGTACTGTTTGTACATTTGTCTTTAAAAACTGAATAAAGAGAATTCATCTAAAAAATAAATAAATAAATAAAACAGTAGTTGTCACAGAATCTCGAATCCTGTCCTGTTTGTTTTGAAAAATAGGAACAAGGTTATGTAAAGGGTCCTTCATCACCCTGTCGAATTTGTTTTCGCAATAATGACTGGCTCACTCGATATTATCCCAGTAATTACATGGCTATTCACTAAAGAAATTAATAACGACACAAAATGTTGATTTAAAAATAAATTTATTGATTCAAAAATTATTTTATTTCTTCTGAAAAATTGTTGCTGGCATAGCAATGTATGCTACAAGCTCTATCCTCAGCATACAGTAGGGGATCATGTGTTAATATTAACTATCTTTGACTGCTCACCAATGGTGTGAAATGGTATACAATTCCCTTCTCCTACATGGGCGGAGTCACGTCTCTCATGGAGACAGTTAAAGCAACACTGTGTAACTTTGATTGTGACCCACCGCTTTGAAAAACAAAACGTAACGATGCATGTTAATACATCGCACAAACAGCAATTTGAGTAAAACCAGGTCATATTTTACAAAGAAAATGTCCTCTGGTTTTCCCTCTAATGTCCTATGACTGCTTTGTCTGTCTGTAGCCTTTTATTTTAGCGGAGCTGTCACCAGCAATGACCCAGTGCTGCAGCTGCAGCTTCAGTCTGCGGGAAGCCTACATGTTGCTTTCAGGAACCTCCATGAATCACAGAGTTGAGGCAGAGCAGTCGTAGGACATCATCTCCATAAAATATGTCCCAAAATATGTCCCGCTTTTACTTAAATTGTTGTTTTATGCGACGTATGAATGTGTATTATAGTTTCGTTTTTTGAAGCAGTGGGTCTCAGTCAAAGTTACATAGTGTTGCTTTAAGAAACCACCATACCTTCACCATGTCTGGAAGTGTGATTAACGTCCTGTGAATGGATAAAAGCAGATGCATTTTGTGTCGCATTATATTTGTTTGATGTAAGTTTTAACTTCTAATTAATGGTTTTACCTATAAGACCAATCGTCTGTTTTTGTCCATTGCAAAGCAAGGTGGGAAGCACCAGCTCCTACATGTTGCCAGAACGTGTTGCTGAAACAGAGACAGGTCGCGAACAAAGTTAATTTTCTCCTGGTTATGTGTCTTAAAAATGCCATTTTTGTGTCAAAATGTTTGAAAGATATGTGTCTTGTGAGAAATGGGACCAATACCTATCTTGGTGGTGACTGGCCGAAAAAATTGTTCATGGACTCAAGACTGCCTCCTGTCTCTGAAAGTGCTGGGGCTGTGGTGAGAACTGATATAGGAAATGAACGGGCAGTGGGAGGTAATGGGAGGTTGATTGTCTCTGTTCATAGCAATGGTCTGTTGCATAGAAATAACAGATCTTAGAATGACGTGATTGACCAATAAGAATTGAGTATTCATCAAAGCCATGAAAGAAAGGTGAATATAACCTACACTGATGGTTGTCAAACATTAGTGTCTCTCTCTCTCTGTCTCTCTCACACACGCACACGCTATGTAACAGACCTGTCTGTGAACAGCTTCTCATCAACATGCACACTCAAAATCAAAATTACTAAGAATAACTTTTTTTTTTCAATCACACTCCTCACCATGTGTGACAAATCACTTTGGCAGAAGAAGCTTTACTATCGAAATTTTAGTTTATGAAATACTTACAGCAATACTTTTGCAGCAGAAACCATAAATGCGTCTGTCCATTAAGAGAAACAGTGTATAATTTAATAGATTATTAAATATACCGACATGCCACATGGATCTTCTCCACATCCAAAAGGTCTCTCTCACACACACGCACAGCTCCATACAGTTAAAATCTTTAGTAAAGCAGCCTTCTGCCTGATAGCTGGAGCTCCTCAGTTTACTGCAGAGAGTTTCCTCTACTGTGTTTGTAACTACAGTTTTTCATTTTGCTAGAAGTGTATGTACTGTAAATCTGTTTGCTGCAGAGAGATTACTGCACATATAGAAATTTTACAACTTACAATAAGTAGCCTCTCTAATCATAAAATTTTGAAATTACCCTAAAAAAAAGGAATTTACTTGTAGTTTCCTGAAGATTTATTGTAAATGCTGGTATCACAGGGGCAATCGTGAAATTTCGTCAATTACACATTCAGAATTAAAAGTTCAGATCTATCGGTTCAAATTTAATGCTTCATGTCAACCCCTCCCTGTTTCCCGTCTTTGCCCTGGCTGCTGCTTCCTTCATGTAATGTAGTTCACTGGAGATAGTCTGAGGGTGGAACATTTTCTTTACTCTTTACCAATTTTATCATTGATGAAAAGGCTGCCCCCAGCCAAGGTGCAGGTTGACTGTGGTAGTCAGCTTTCTACATCATCTGTCTGCACTCTGACTTGATTGTTCTAGAAGAGACACATCTAAACAGAGTTTTGGCCAAACAGCACAGTGCAATTTTCCTCTTCTACTGGGAATTACACTGGTGAGTGCAAAATCTGTGAAAAATAGGTCATCAATTTTCAGACACCATAATTAAGTGTAATGGAAACATTGTGGCATACATCTCTGATTGTTAAAATTCTATCCAACTTTTACTTACTGTGAAGTAGCATATTCTGGGATTATTTCAGAAATGTACAGTAAAGGATTTACGGACTAGTGTAATGGTTCAAGGGACTCAGCACATACAAAGCAAAAGCTCTTGTCTGTCTCCTCGACATTCTCATGAGGAATCCCTGGATTTCTCTCTCAAAGTGAAAAAAAAAGCCATAAAGCTGATTCAGTAGTTGATCCACAAAGATATTTGAAGTGTCTCAAAAAAAAAAAAAAAAAAAAAGGGTGATGCAGAATCAGTTTTGAACTGCCTCAGATTTGGACAGTCATCTCCTTTAGGCTAGCCTGTGGCTATTCAGAAGGCCATGCATTGGTAATGACCTTTGGGAAGGTGGACACCAGCCGGCGCTATCCATAATTTTTTTCTGCTTGAGTGTCCAAGACAGCACGGGGAAAAAAAGGCTGAGGAACTTTTGTGTTCAATATTTGAGATTGACAGAGGCCTGTTTGCTCCCATGCTAATAGCTGTGGTGCTGGTTGCTGTATTAAGGCTGATTGGCTAAAGGTTTCAGCATGTCTGATTTCCTCCCACAACATACTCTCAGTTCTATGTCTCCCTATCAGCAACTGTCAGCTGAAAGCCATTCAGAGAAGCACATAGTCTTATCATAAATGGTGTAATGCGTCCTCATGGTGCATGTTATTTGTGCTGCTTATTTTCCTGCTTGGTGTACACACTCCCACGCAAAGCATATACGGTGGACAGGTTCACTGGTATGTGCACAGTGTTCTAAAATAAGGCAAGCCCACACTGGGATCATCAATAGGCTGACACACTGTTGAGGTGGTGGAGCTGAGAGGTTAAAATAATATCTAAATCAGGAAATTCTGGGTGTGAGACTGAAATGAATCATTCCTGTCTCATAGCATTTTCTGCAGCACCTCTTTGAAAGTCCTGACACGCTGTATCTCTCCCACCAGATGGTGGGCCTCTTGGAAGTTGTTTTCACAGGGGTTCTTTTTGCTCCACAGCTAGGTACCACAAGCACTGGGAAATAATATTGCCGTTAGTATGCAAAAACATTCTAAAGTTTTTTGTTTTGTTTTTTTTCTTTTTTGAATCTCGGACTCATTTGCTTTCACTCATTGTCAGGCTGCCTGACCAAAGTGGGTGTTTCAAATTTGGACTTTCTGGGGACAAACAATTTGCAGTAATAAAATCAATCCAACATAATATCTGCAGTTCCTGTGGTCCTAGTGTTCAATCTAGCTTCTGAGAACATTTCTATAGTCAATATAAAATATGCATGAAGGTGTCCTCTATTGAATATAACTAAAGTTAGGAGGCAAAAAGCAGAGATCTAAAGAAAATTGTACTTAAAAATATATTTCTTGTAAATAGTCCAGGGCAGAGGAGAGTCCAGGATGAGGAATTCATGACTCTTGCCTTATTTTTGTAATAGGATGCCTCACTGTCAAAAGCTGTAGAAACAAGAATACACAAAAAGAACACACACACACACACACACACACACAAACACAACACACACGGTGCTCTGTATTATTACATTGCAGTATTATTTATTACATTGTCATGGTTTAGGTCATCTCTACTCCTCAAAGTGCAGTTAAACACCATTAAATGCTATACATCCGTTGTTTGACTGAATGCCATTATCTTAAAGGTGAGGTTTTTCTATCCACCTAAAAACCTTGCGTCTGCACAAACCACATGTCACTGCAAGATCAAAACCCAATATATGCTGGACCATTGGCTGAAAATTTCTGGAGGCTGAACCAATTTCAGCAGCACAACCAAAAGCAATTTCAGCAATCATTTTGATGGAAATTCTATTCATCTGGGGAAAAAAAAAGAAAAAAAAAAAGATTCATGCACCAAGAAAGTATTTTTTTGGGGGGGGGATCTGTCAGTATACATATACGCATGATATGATCCGTGGTTTCATCGTTCCAGTTCAAATAGCAGTTATCTGGAAATCAGGTGGACCAGTGGGCTAAGAAGCACATGGTGTAACAACAGTTTACCTCGCCCCACTATTTCCTCCCCATGTTGACTGTCACGTTCTGCTGTCAGACATCAAATAAAGCTAGAATTGCCACAAAAAATGTTACAAATGTATCACAGACCCAAGTTAGTCTTTGTGTGGCAAACAATGGCAGGAAGTGACAGATGAATGAGATGCTGTAGGACTTCTTAGCAAGTGACAACACATGGGATCATCAGATTATATTGCGGGGGGGGGGTAGTTATACAGGTGCTCCCACATGATGTAGCCATTGCCTTAAGTTAACCCTAACTGTGGTTATTTCATACATTATCATTTAATTTTACCTTTATTACAGACTCAAGGGGTCCAGAAATAAAACAACAAAAGTGTGCTTTAAGATGCAATTGCATATTTTTACTTTTACACCAAACCTCTGTGTATGTTTGTGTGTATGTGTGTGTAAGACACGCTTCAAGAAGCAGGAGAGCAGGACAGAGACAGAGAGAGTCGCTCAGGACAGTGAACTGCATAAAAGATGCTTAACCAGCTACAAATATTTTTCTAGAAAACGTGACAGTATCCTGATCCTCCTACGCATTTATTTCACAAGGCACTGACACAGGTAATGGAGTGACAACGTAACATTATCAGCCCATTAATGTAGTTTTGGGTGTTTACGTTAAGAGCGCTGTAACTTTAGTTTCCTCCCATTGCACGATAGAATGAGATCATCCTTTATTAGTCCGACAGAGAAGAAATTGCACTGAACAGCAGCAGTAAAGTGGGTGGCAGAAACGAAGTGGTGCACTAGTAAGCAAAGCTTAACAAATAACAATATGGAGTGAGCAGCAGCAACACTTCACGCTGTCTCCGGTCTCTGACTGCCCTCTCTTTCCTCTGCTTCTGAGACAAAATGCGCATGCGCCAGGAGAGTTTTCTGGATGGACCGTAAGAAACTTCAGAGCCAATTACAGGCTGAAGGCTTGTAACATTTAGGTAACAATTTATACTTGATGTTGGTGCTCACTACACAAAAAAGATGGATCGTCTGGCACTCTTGTGACCATATTGTGCCCTAGGGAATTGCTTAGGTCGCCTGTATGAGGAGCCAGCTATGCTAAAATATTTTGAGCCTTTCTTCTTGGGGGAGCGGGGGAGCACGTTGAGGGTGTGGGCGGCCCCTCCAAATCAATGGTAGGGCAAACACTGTATTATATACCTACAGTACTTCATGAAGAATGTTATTGTATTGCATATAACTACCAGGTTACCTCTTGAACAACAATAAAGTGTGTGCACTATATACTGTGCTGTTAAGTAGTGAGTAATTAGTTGCCTTACTTGGTACCTGCAGGTATAAATCTGAACTCAGTCTTTGATTACATTTTCTCCTTCAATGCTTAATCAAATAAAAACATTAATACCTCTCCGGTGTATGGCTGTGCAATTATTCATATTATCCTACTATAAAATGAAGAAAACTCTGTGTCTGCCTGCATCCATTTTTCTCCTTGTTAGGTTGCCCAATTAATCTGAAATTGCACATGCACATTTACAGTTGCCATAGGCAGAGACTGACGGAGCTCTTTGTCTTGTTTGCCCACTGCATGTACCCTTTTTATATAAAAATACTTGATTAAAATGTTGATGTGCTGCTTCCTCTGCCTCTCAAGTCAATTAGCAAAATCACAGACAGCCCCACTCTGCCATTGCAACCCACATTGTGCTCAGAGATGGGACTGCATCCATACTGTTCACTGTTACAAGAGCCACTCTGCTCTGCATGGCTGTGTATCATTGAACTAGACAAACAGAGAGACAATGCTGGAAAGCTTGAGTGACAGAAAAGAAGTGCTATTTTTTTATTCTTTCACAGCAGGTAAAATCCTGTGATTCAGTACTGTGCTGCAAGTGGCAATACAGTAGGTCAAACAATCAGCCTGATCTGAACAGGATTGTTTAGAGCGAGCACTGTCTCGTTATGGAAGACTCAGCTCCACTGATAGTTCGAGGTGAGGTGAACTTGTGGGACATGTTCAATCTGAAAATGGTGTACAGCCACAGTGGACAAATCTTTCCTCAAAACAGGCATGAGCAGTGAGTAAATAAGACAAAGGGCTTCGTCAGTCTCTGCCTATGGCAATTCATGTGCAATTTCAGATTGGTTGGGCAACCCATCAAGGAGAAAAAAGTCTGCATGTAGTTGTGGTGCACATATCCCCGGGTATGGACTAGTTGAATATTAATTATGATTTTGGCTTCACACATTTAAATAAAAATGATCCATTGTGATATTTAGTATTCTTGCTCTGCTCATAGAAAACTCTCTTGCATATAAAATTGTGCTACCTTCAATAACAGCCATCCACTAGTGTGTAATCGATTTTTTTTTTTTTTTTCCTTTTTGGGATCATGTAGCTGCGAACATCCTGCAACTAGAGCAGAAGGTGAAGAGCTAGTCCTTTGATGCTAATAATCATTTGTTGTTTGAAAGAATTGCAGATTAAGGGATGTTAAGCATGAACAAATCAGATGCAAAGTGTGCATGAGATTTGTGTCCACCCTGTAAAACAGCACAACTATCTTGTTCTACCATCTGAAATAGCATTACATGCATTCATAGCTATCGCAAGGCAGCGTGCCAAGTGTGCAGCAGCACAGGACCTCGCACCTGGCCTGCAATGCCGCAAATTTTTCCCTTTAAATTGCCTGTATTTTTATTTTTAATTAGTTATTCACTAACAATTTCTTCATATGTGTCAAATAAAAATCGAGATCACATTAAAAAATGTAACAAATTACTCATCTTTTTCATTTGCACTGGTTCATCATTAGGTAGTATGTGCTTCGCTTGCTTGTTGCTCACTGGGAGCGATGTTCTTCAAAAAAGAATATCCGCACATTCAACAAACTCAAATGCAAGTGTGCTGGAAGTGTCATTAAGGACTTAAAAAAGAAGAATTCCCACAAAATGCTCTGGCTAAGCATCACAGTTTTAATAAAGCACTGGCCTTTCGGTCACTCTGGACCTTCTTCAAGAGTGTTACACACAATTATTACAATGATCTTAAAAAGACAATGCCCATTCATTGTGCTCAGGTGTGAGTCCATTTCTCCAGTGGTGGTGTCTCTTGATCATTATCTCTGACAGGTGTGTTCCAATCAGTCTCATTCAACCACCAACGAAAGAAAAGAGGCCACATGACGAGAAGAAGTAAATATGAGTAAGATACACCAACACATAACCAAATCTTTTTACAAAATTTACAGGAATTACATAACTATTAAATGTAAACATCGGCTTTGCAGCTTTCGTACATCATTCAAAATTGAGTAATTATATGTGAAGATAGTATCATGAATATAATGTCAGTTGTACAAACAGACTCAAGGCATAACATGCCATGGAATCTCATCATTCAGTCCTTTGGGGGTTAGAGTTTGTAAGGTGAATATCTGATATACTTCTCTCCTGTTCAGAATTTCATCCAGGTTAACACCTTTGTCTGGCAACTGTGCCTTTTCAATACCCTGGAATCTGAATGATGAGATGTCATTAAGGAGCACTTACATTCACTCATTCTTTGCTTTAAAGATCGCAGTGTCTTGCCAACGTAACATAAACCACAAGGACATTTTATCATATAGATCACATGTGAAATAGAACATGTAATGACATCATTGATTAAATATTTTTTGCCCGAATGAGGATGAGTAAAATAATCACCCTTGACCATATTGCTTCACTGTGCACAGCCGCTGCACTTGTAGCAGCCGCTGAGAAGAGGTTTTACCAGAGTATGTGTGCCAGTGTTTTTTAATGATGGAACCCGGTCTGTGGCAATTCGGGGTGTAAGTTGTACTGAACATGATGTTGTTTTTGGGGTTTTTTTTCTTTTTTTCCGAACAAGTCATGTCTTGATTTCTGTAGAGCCATATGAAAGGCTTCCTCTACACAATCACCTGGATAACCCTGTTTCAGAAATCTTTGTTTGCTCACTGTGAGCAAAAAGTGGAGGGAATAATTGCTGCACATGAGTGCGACCGATGATGTAAACACAGTCTGATGCTGAGAAAAGGATAAAATTTGAAAAGGAAGGAAGAGTTTCATATGTCACTGTGAGAGGGTTAAGGAAAATATTATCGTCCACTTTTTTTTTTTCAGTCTGTTAAAAAATGCATATAGCCTACCTGTCAATTTTAGGTAGGATCATTTCAGTATCAAGCGATGTCATTTTCATTATTAGCCTACTCATTTGTGATTATAGGGTTAGACTACTGAAAGATTTAGAGTGCTAAAAAATGTATAGGCATAAGTCTGTATATTCTAGCCTTCATGTTAAAAAATTATGCCCAAATAAAGAGACAGCTGAGCTGACTTGTTGACCTAAAGCCACTAGTTTTACATATTTATTATGTGTATGATAAAGTTGTGTTATTATTCATATTTGTTGAAAATGTGCAGCACCTAGTTAATGTGAGCAGAAGAACTAGTAAAGCCACGTGCACGTCAATGAAAAAAATAAGCTGGGCCTTGCAGATCACGTTCGCAAAGGGCCTTGCAATGCTCTCACCACAGTTCTGCCTGCAGTACCATAAATACATGAAGCCGAGAAGAAGTTTAACATCTGTTCGGCCTAACCATATCCCACTGAATCTACATTCTTGTCCAGCATTAACTCAGACATTCATAACAGTGACACAGTGCAGCCCATTAACCTATGGCGTAGCCACGAGGATGCAAGGGTGTACTTGTGCCACCAAAAAATTATATGCAGAATAAAATTTTATAGACAGAAACATTTATTTTTTAACACATGCTTTGGCCTAAGTATACTACTCGTGTGTCTTTGGTGACTATATCTCGTGGTGCTGTTTGATTGCAGCTGCAGCACGCCCCGTCCGTGATTGCGGAAGTCACAGACCAAACTGTTTGTGAACGCAGTGAAAATGTTTTTAAATGCAAACAAATACTGATGGAATCACAACACTTTGATAGATACAATCATGTTATAAATTACAAAAAAGAATGCATTGATCTTTTTTCAATAGGTGTTACGGGAGCTAGTCTGTTGCCTGTTGTGTTGTGTGTGTGTGTGGGGCTCCGCTCATCAGGTGGTTTCCGGTCGTCATCGGCACGTCATCATTGCAGGGGATTTCCCG
>JAPQLA010000006.1:2278956-2297933 GCA_029822935.1 Naso vlamingii | reverse complement strand
TCTTGTGTTTTTGTTTAGGTTTATGGGTGGCGTTTCTTTTGTCTTTTGTATCACATTGTTACTTAAGAGTTATTTCCGTTTTCACAAGAGTTATGCTAGCGACTCTTTTTATTTATTTATTGGTTTGACGCCACCTGCTGCCCTTCCCTTGTGTTGTTAGATTCTTCTGTTAGCCTAATCACAATAAAACTAAAGTTTGTTGAGCTCAGCACGGGTCCTGCTCTCCTTGTTGCAAACCCTTTACTCCTAGACTTAAACTGGATTGTAACAATAGGCTACATTTGACTTTTCATTGCTCTGAAATTATTACAGAAATGTTCACATCAGCTGTGCAGGTAAGCAGAGACACAGCTCAGTTTAATCAAACATGCAAGTTTGTGGATGTTGTAGTCCTCTTAAATTTGTCTGTGGTTTTTTTTTTTTTTTTAAAAATATATATATATCAGTAAGTATTTTAGTTCTAACAAGAATGATCTAACTAAGCTTTTTTGCTTTCAAAGATACTGCATTTATTCAGTTTGATCTCTTGAAAGCATTAATTGGAGCTCAAGGCGACTCAACAGGGAGTAGAAATGGGAATATTTTGGCATATCGCCAAACCCTGCCTGCAGGTAGCCCTATATGGAGAATAATGCATGGTTATATTTTTATGAAGGTACGCAGATGTTTAGACTACTCAGTGTTGTAGAGAAAATAAATGTGGCACACCCAGTTTTTCTGATGCACACTCAGAGTCTTTTTTCTGGCTACGCAAGTGCCATCAACATAAGTCAAAGCAGTGTATTGTTGATTTATACATAAGAATAACTTGGAATTATATTATTTTGTCCCTACAGCTAATGACAATATTCTGTGTTCTTTGTGTAATTTTCTGTGATGTTAATTATCCTATGTGTCTACCAACATATAGATTTTCGTTCACAAAGAGCCTTTTGGAAGCTCACTCAGCTTGGCCCAGTAAATTGAAAGAAATGATCACCCACTTGCCCTTGGTCAGACAGGACCAGTGCTCCCTTGGATAGGCTTATTATTAGGCCCAGACACAGACATGTTTGACCTTTTAGACTCTCAAACTTGAACAAAAGGAGAACGTCATTAAGAACTCAAGGTCAGAACACATAGACTGCAATCAGGTAATAATAGAACGGCCATCATACCTGTCTTCTGAAGAGTTCGTGTTCTTAAGTGTTTAATGTGGCCCTATTTATAAAGAATTCTTTTTGCTGTGCCAAGCAATTTCATTTTCCCTCATTGTTCGGACAGCTGCTCCTATGCTATAGCCTTTAATGTTTGGTCCATCAGGTAGAAGTCAAATGATTCTGCTTCTACCATCAATTTTACTTGTACTTTGTGATGGCTTTATATAAGTGACAACAATTCCAAAATGAATACCCGTTACAAGTTTTTGCTCTGTGTCTGTGTCACATTTCCTATTTTCATTCAAAAAGGATCAAGGGCTACTTGTAAAATTATTGCTAAAATTGTGTGCTTTGGTTTTGTGGGATTTTATCTGGAATACTTGTGGGGTTTGGGTGTTTGCATGTGCTTAACTAAGCCAGGCAAGTTAGTTGTAAAGTTAATTACCAGTAAACCTAAGTGGTTGTGATTTTAAATCCCCCCCAAAACCCCCTACAGCAAGCCAGAGGGGAGGCTTGTGATTAGGATTTCTCTTAAGTGGCTCTCCCACCTACGTATTCACATGAATCACTGCATCATTTTGACTTCCACATCAAATCCTACCCAGGCAAAACTGCACAGGGGAAAATCTGTATGACTAAAGTCATATTTTTAAGCTCTGGAAAGCCATATTCTTCTCCCACATATGATGAGATCTTGCAGCACAGCCAGTGCATGTTATTGGTGATGCTAGACCCTTTTCGCAATAAATTTGTAAGGTCATGTCACAGTCTTCCATCAAGGGGATAAAGCAGAAGTGGCTTTGTTGTAGTGCTTGGCAATCACTTCTCTGTCTCTTTCCCCACTCAAGCCAGAGGTGGAAGCTTGGCCATCAATATTCTCTCTCTCATTTTGTGCTTTCCTTTATCCCCTCTCTCCCTTTCAGTCTTGTCCCAGATAGACAATTGCTTTATTAGACAAGGACCAGTGGGCCCACCAGATCTAATGCTACAGTTTGTTCAAGCATGTTCCCACCTCTAGAATTTCAGCTCATCAAGCTCCAGAAATCTATGGGAAATACATGGTTGTTTAAAATACATTCATAAATCACTAGATTTCTACACATGGTGTTAGCGCTTTACAGTCTAATTGTGATAAATTTAAGTTTTGATCTGAATGCATTTTTCATGAAATGATCTTTAAAATGCTTTAATAATAGCCAGTACTTTTTGCATTTGATATCTGGATCTCATAGTGATAAGACAAGAATTTAAAGATATTTATTCAGCAGGTCAGAGTGCACCACTTGAATTTTGGTTCTACATTCTTGATAGATCTTTACTGAATTAAAATTGTTGCGTAGGAAGTCTCATCATTGTTCATGTCAAGATGGGGATTAGTGTTATTGATTGTTTTCACTAATTAGCCTAGGGGCTAGTGATATCAATAGACATCTGGTTAGCATATTTTAAAATGTGACCACAAAGAATCTGCTTTCAATTGCTCAGTGTGAAAAACAATCACTTCACTACCTCAATATCATTCGCACATCCGGATTCTTGACTGAAAATATACTACCTGGAATTCACTGAATTCAAGTATAGATTAAAATAAATAAAATCAAATAAGCCCGTTTATTAATCCTAAAAAGAAAATTGCATTGTCACAGTAGCTGAATGAATTATGAACAACACAAAACAAAGTCCACTCAAAGAGGCAGGCCTAGAAATGAAATAAATTAATAACAACATACTGTAAAAAAGAGGTGTTAACTTGAAATGAAACAAAAATTAAGACCGAGACAATACTGTCTACTAATAACGACGAATGTTTTTAATATTAGTACCTACTGTTCCATCGGTAAGAGTCAGATTGACACTGTAAATTGATCTGTGTTGGCATGGTGAACAGTTGGTTTAAATTAAATGAATGGTTTGAAATTTTGCTCTTTCAGGCGTTAGTTTAGCATAAAGTTTTCAAATGTGATCTAGATGTCTGTTTAGCATGCAGGCTTATATCTTGTGACACTGTGTACCTTATCTGTGTAGGGATGGAACTGATTGAGTAAAACTTATGACAGACAAGCAATTGTGACAAAAATACGAATGTAATACTTTTTTTTAACTTGTACTTTCTTGCATTTTAAAAATCTTTTCCTCCTTGTGATTGTAAATAGGTTAATGTGGTTTTTGACTTTGTATTTTGTGAAAATAAATAGAAATTCATGTTTATATGGCAGAGAAAAGGTTTTAAAATGAAAGCTGTGTTTATTTTAAGGCAAGACAGTGCTAAAAATAAGCTTAATGGGAATAAGAATTGCAAATGATAGAATATCAGAGTATTGCAAATGATAGTCAGTCTTATATATCAGTCTTTCAACTATGTATGAAACACACATCTATCATTGTGACTGCAGATATGGAGGGGAGGAAAAAGATAGAGAAAAAAAGTGCAGGTAAACCAGTGGGGGTCCTTTCCAGGAGCCCTCAGCCATCTTGATCTGTATTTTAAGTCTTAAACCAGTATGGGAGGTCATTGAAAGATCTACACAGGCTATGGTAATGCCATGTTTAAAACTTGTTATTCAGACGAGAGGAGGGTGAGAGAAAGGGAGCTTGTTTTCTATTGGTAAATACAATGTCAGGATCAGATCAATCTTGCTATCTCCAAATTCTACTGAAAATTACTTTTAAATAATTTTCCCAGTCCTCAAAACGAGACAGTGGAGATTCTTGCAGTGCTAATAATATTTTGCTGAGCAAGTACCAGGTACAGCCTTGATTTTCTCAACCAATGTGACCCTGCAAATATACACTGGCCTCACACACACACACACACACACAGACACACACACAGACACACACACATGCACACACAGACACACACACACGCACGCACACACGCACACACACATGCGCTCACACACACGCACACAGCTCTTTGTGGGTTAGGTGGTTAGGTTAAACTCTGTAAAAAACAGCTTAGAAAATAGCCTGTAATAGGAATTTCATGCCATGCATACAGTATTTGCTGTGGAAAAAAGTTTGTTAATAACTGTTAATGAATTGTCTAATTGCTCAGTGTATTCATGTCCAGGGGTGGCAGTCAGAGAAGTTGCAATTTTGAGGGAGTTTTTTATAGACGAGGTTTTCTTTTTACCAATACAAATATCTTTACAAAGTATGCAATACTCCAAGGATGGAGAAAACTGTCAACGCAGAATGGTAAAAACATTCCTCATCAGGGTAAGATAGTGAGGGTTGTTTTTTTTTGTTGTTGTTGTAGAAGGTACCAGATCAATATCACCAGTTATCAGTACATGTTGAGGAAAATGATGCCAACAACATCCGAGAGTTTCTTCTTTTCACACACCAGCTCAAAGTGACACAGTAAGCGCTCATTCTTAAGGAGAGGTATTTTTTATTTTGCTCAGGTGTAGAAAGCAGGCCGATCCTCTTTTTTCCCTCATAACTTGAGAGTGAAAGTGCTGTTGAAATAATGAGCAAGGACTTATCATTCTCTCATAGGTTCACCTATGATTGTGGTACTTTGCAAACACCTTGAAAGATACTACAAAAGAAACATTTTATATGATAACCATCCCTAGTCCTTCCTTGCGGCTTGAAGCTGTCAAAGGCATATGTCAGTGATTAAACTAGCTCGAAGGACACTTCCTTTAATGCTTTTTTTTTCAGCTTGAAAGCTTAAATTGCCTCAAGCAGGATAAAAAATTTGCCAAAAAAAAACAACAAAAAAAAAACCCTAGCCCCAACCCCCCCAAAATACAAATAAAAATAAATTAATAAAAATTATAAATGGTGGCATTACTTTAAGGAAAAAAAAAGAGTGCCCTGAGTTCCCTTTCTTTTATGTATTTTTGCCATTTAAGAAATGTTGGTTATGTAACAATTAAAAACATTTGTCCTGCACCTAGATCAATATGTGTTTCCTCTGAGGTGAGAAAGCAAAATAATTAGTTGGCATGTCAAGATAAGTAAAGTCAAAAGGTAGTGGAATTCTTTTTTAATTAGGATAATAGCATATAGATATTTGCATATAGTACACAAATCATTCAGCTTTTTGAAATCTTCATTTTCTGTACATCAATGCTGCAGCATAGTCAAATAATGAAAAACACTTGGAGTAGAATTAATCTTTTTTGGTCATTTAAAAGCAGCAGAACAAGCTGAAAACCCAACAAAATTGTTATCATACATGGTCCTACTTGTTAACTTGAATATGTTTGCTGGACTTTTTGTTTCTTGTTTGACTTAGTAAACATCCTTATATTCTTTGTGGCAAATGTTCATGGAATAAAAAAGACCATTTTAACTGTATGAGAAATACGAAAGATAATATTGAAATTTGCAGAGTTTAAACCAAGAGAACATCCATCTGAAACAGCGTGGAGCAGCAAATGTTGTAATCCTATTACAAGTCACATAGATGAGCAGACTTCATCCTGCAAATCTAATAGAGGCCACTCTGTTTGGAGAGTAAGCACTTTTTTTCTCACCTAACCAAGGACTGCTGTGCTTGCTGGGTGACAGCATTTTCCCCTCACTGCCCCATCTCCAGAAAAAACTAACACAATGTACCTTGCTTTTTTGTCAGTTGTAGATAAAAGGATGTGACATACAATGGCATTTGTCAGCTATGTCAAATATGAGTCCAAAAGCTTTTTCAATCTATAAAAAGCTTTGTCTGCCCTGAGTTTTGTCGACACTAGGCTTGGGCAATATCCAAAATTTAATATCACGATATTGTCCCGCCCAAATATCGCGATATACAATATTATCGTCTGGTTTGGGGGAGAGCGCATATTTGTGGTATTGCCCTGTTTAGTCATAACCTGCCTGCAGCAAAGATGACATGTATGGCCTTATTTGTGTCCTTTGGCTCGCCATTTTTTCCTGCTTTAAACTGAAATATTGCCAAATTGGCAAGCTGGGGTCCTTGAAACTAATTTCTGTATATAAAAATACTGCATGCGTGCTTACATCATGCTAATAAACCTGCGATAACCACCTCATCAAATAACCACACATTGCATCCACTGCCACGGCAGCTCCACATGCATTTTCTTTTCAAAATAAAACTCGAAGATGTAACAGCTGTTCAGTATTCAATATTATGCAAAATATCGCAAATGACAGCAAATATTGCGATATTCGATATCTAATATCGGCCCAAGTCTAGTCAACACTTTTATATTTTCCTCGATTATGTCTTTCCAACAGTCTGATGAAACTGCTGGTAAGTGTTGTGTTAGCATAGGGGTACTCTTTAGGGTCATTTCATTCTTCCATTTAACATTAATGCCTGTAAAAAGGCAAAATCACCAGAATTTCCACACTATAATTTTTATAAGTTGCTACCCCTCAAGATTAACCCCCTGATCATCGCAATTTGTGTGTTCTGGTGGGAAAATAATTGTTGTAATTCAATTTTTTAATGTCAGAGTACCAGTTGATTGTTGATTGTATGCCATAAAAATACTCTTAAATAGTCTTTAAATTTAACTAACATGATTTATGCATTTTCATGGTATAAAAGCCCTATGGCATCCTCAGAACACATAATCTTATTTTGCAGTGGCAGTATTTGCTGGCAAATTTTAGGCATTATTACAACATCACTGGACAGTCACCAGTGATTCTTAAGAAGAGTATGGACTTATATCCAGTCAAGCAGATTCCATAGTCTTGATGAACATGTAAGGATGTATAGTGCATCTTTTCTATAAGGTTAACATTTAGGTTTGCCTGACTATAACTGAACAGTAACTTCAGCTTTTTTGTTAGTAACTTGAGTCTAGGACTTGAGGATTTTATAAAATGACAAGGTTATACATTTGTTATTTTTGACCAAAATATGTCTTCACCTTGGATTTACTGTTAAAATTGTCCCAGTAATCCATTTCTATCTTTTTTCATGTCTGTCAGCCATAGATTCTCTCAAAAATAATGCATCACTTTAACATGAGTCCATTTCCTTCTTTTCTCACCAAACTGAGTCTTGCTCCCTTTCCTTCACGTTTTAAAAGACCATGAATGATGGGCTCTCCTGCACAGTGTGACATGACCTGGGTTGGTTTACCTAGGTGAAGAAGACTATAGAGTAAAATCCTCCTTATCAAAAATACAGTTTCTTGTCATTATCTTGGAAAGCCCTTTAAATACAGTTCTTTCTGAAAAGGTTGGCCAACGGCTCACTGCACCTTGGAGTAAAGCTGGTTTGTATAATTTTGTACATCAAAAACAGAAAGGGAAAAGAAAAGGGATTATTGGAATGTCTGCATATGATCATCATGATCTGTAGTTGTTAACCCTGTTGTTGGTAGTGCATTTAAAGTGGAGTAGAAACATTTTTTTTGAAAAGGCTAATGAATACAGTGTTTGTCATTTTCGCCTCTCAGAATAAAGGAACTGCATTACTGGCATCATACTCAGGACATCTGTATGCAACAAGCAGACGGTGCACATAGCAACAGCAGCTCTTCCAGCATGTCCTTAAATTATCCCCACTGCCACACACACAAGCACACACAAACAAATATCCAACTAGTTCAGCATGCGAGTTAAGGTTGGGGATCTCAGTGTGCTCTCCTGGTGCCTGTCAGACTAAAGAAAAATTAAAGCCGTTCAGAGGAAGCTGCAGAGAGCTGCTCACTGCATCATGCTGATAACGTCCTCTCACCCAGTACCTGCTCCCTCCCACCGCTCCTTTGTTGAGATTTTTATGATATTGCTTGACTGGCTCAAGGGTTGCGGGGGGTGTCCCTTACTTTCTTAGCAAACATACATCAGCAACACGGCTACTGTCTGCATGTTTCTGTAATTGTATGTGTAAAATGGAAACAGGCCTTATAAGGATTAAATCAACGTGTTGAAAGGTGGTGATAAATTGATTCAGAGTTCAGTGCCAGTTTGCAGAGGGTTGATATCGATGTGTTCTGGATGTGCATTGTATTGTTGAGAGGAGCTCAGATGTTTGTTTAGGAAGATGTTTTAGGAATTTTTTCTATGGTACATGCTTGTAATGTAAAGGAATTCAGGGTGGATCAGGTGTAGGAGAGTAGACAGGGTTGTGTCTGTTCATCCTCCTCCATTGAAGCCAGCAATTTGTGCAACAGGAATTACCTAAGCATTCAGCTAACAGCAGTGCACTATCCAGTTGTTCAGATGGTCCCCTGCAGGGTGATTCCTGTCTGCATTGTAATTCATGTTGTTTGTGTAATTAAAACAAAACAGACGCAGCAACCAGGTCTAGTAGATTCCGGAAAGAGATAGATTTTAAATTATTTGCACTGGATAAAAAAATGAGAAGACACTTAAAAAAATAAAGATAAAAATTTCAAACCAATGACTTTAACTCCTGTGAGGAAAAAAAGGGATTGCAAGTCATTTGAAATTCTGATTTTCACCAAACATGGCACGTTTACAAACAGATGTTGCACAGCATGTGAATTTCTTTCCGTCACATCAACACTGAAGTCATTTAGCAAGCTATTCCTAGACACACAAATTCATATTTTCATGGGTCTTCCCTACCTTCTGCTTGACTATGTGTGCACTGCATTTGGTCGGATGGGTGTCTATATGTGTGTATGAGTCACTGAATGGCTAAAATGGTATCCCACAGTCAGCTGTCCTTCAAGGGAGGCTTCCACATGCCGAGCTTACTTGCCCAGAGTGGGCCGATGGATCACTACACACGTTGTGATGGACAACACACTTGATGGACTAGTAAATAGCATTCATTGTGCTCTTTGCAAGCTCACTGATTTCTTGTCCTCGAGAGAGAAGTAAAGGAGGTCTGCAGTAGAAAGCTTGGTTATGGCTGTGTTTAAGAGGAAACGGAGTCACTCTAATATTTACTGAGATATGCATTTGTATGTGATCAAACCTGAGACTGCAAAATGAAACAGCCTTGATTGTTTGACAGCAAGGTGCTTTTCATCTTGGAAAACAGCATGACTTCGTTTTCACCGTAGTGCTCTTGTACACCACTCCACATACAGTACGATAACCAATATCCAATCAAGAATGGCAGCATACCTTTGATTAAAGACATAAAGAGATATTACACTGTTTCATGAAGGACTTATTCATTGCTTGTTTTCACCGGAGTCATTTATTTGGGCTGTGATGTAACTCACTACCCATGAAATACAGAATGGTAATGACTCAAAGGTCAGACGCAGACAAAGTCCGGGTGGAGGTGCCATTTGTTTCTTAATACCCAGAGAAACTCTAACATTATCGATTTCCTACGCCACATGACTTTGAAAAGTAATTACTGGGTTATATATGATGAGATTTCCCTCCCCAAGGGATACCTTTATTACTACAATATAACATCCTCTCTCAACCCCTAAAGAAATACAAGGTAGTCAATACAGTGTGCCAGTTGTTTGCATACAAAAGGAATGGGCAACATTAGCGACAGGAGCAATTTATGTAGCACAGCCATGGAAGTGAGACAGTGAAGGGCGTTGGCAAAAGGGGTAAAGAGGATGATTCTTTTTTTTTTAAGTCCAAGAACAATATATTTTTTGCATGGTAAGGGACTCATCTGTGTTTCACGCCGGTTTGTTTGTGTCTCACAGGGGGCCTATTCTATTTGTTCCAGAGAAAAATAAAGGTGATTTTTCATATGGAAGAGGGAAGAAGCAGCTTGGTAGGTGCTTGTAGGACCACTCTAGAGGGAGGCCGGACACAGTAGAGAAGAAGAAAAGAAGAGAAAGGACGACATGCTGTATATAAAGGATATTTTAGAGGACAAGAAAGGAGGAAAAACTACGAGAGCAGTGCAAGAATATAAGAGGAAAATGGGATGGAGCAAGGCAGGAGAGTTCTGATTACTATGCTCCATGCTGTTGCACATGGCCCCTCTTCCCAATAGCCTGAAGCGACCAGGGCTCAGATTTGGGCTGCCAAGCAAAAGGTGGATATCAACATTCCTTTGAGCTTTCCTACGTCCTTCCCACCTAACCAGACTTCACACATGCTGCTTCTATCAACTTAGTCCTTGTATGCGGGTCTTTGAAGTGTTGGCTATGTGACGCTTTTCATGCAGTCTAAAATGACCTTTTTCGGGTTCAGGCAATATTAATTGTCAGTCAGTAAAAGGTCCTACAAAGCCAATTCAGTTGATTAGCATGTGGTCATTACAGACTGTCTTGAATGGATCATGCACAGTATGGAGAAAAAAACAAAACAAAACAAAGTTAAACACATTTTAAAGGGGCTATGTGGAGTTCAGCTCAGTTAAGGCTGCTAAGAATTCCATTTTTTTTACAATATTATAATTCACTAATTTAAAATGAAATGCCAAATGAAAAAGTGGCAGGCTTTTATTTCCCGCAATTCGTATGCATGTTGGTGTTTCTCCCAATGTAGACATTTTCCAATACAACCTTCATATCTTGCTTACAATGTGAATGCTTCTCTTTAATGGTTTGCGCTGCCCACTCTGCATTTGTTTGACCTTAACTTTAACTGAAGCAGTCTGACTGAGGCTTTGACACTCTGTTTATGCTAAATCAATCTTTTTTGCACCATGCCATTGTTCAACATATCATACTTTAATCCTTATTACATAGTATTTAATGGAAATGGTTGATAAATCATCCTTGCTTCCTAGAAATGACATTGATGTACTGCTAATTAGTAATGGCAAATATGTTTATGGAAAAACATAATAAGATGTTAAATGTATCCACAAAATGTGACCTGACCAAGAATGCACAAGTGGCAAATAGTTGTGAGTCATTGAAATATTTTTTTGAAAAAAACCTCAGCCTTTTGTTAAGTTTAGGAAAAGATAGTGGTATTGCTTAAATATTTAAAAAGTGATTTGTAGCACAAAACAGAGCCGCAGCAATGCTAAACTCTATCCCTGACGTACTGTGTGGATAAATGAGGAGTGAAATGATGAAAATACACCACTGTTTGGTTTAGTGTTGGAGGTTGTATTGCTAAAAGGCGCAAATGTTACGGTCAGTAAATTAGGACTCTGTGAGCATAGACACGTGCTATCGCAGGTGTTTGCAGAGCACTAAATAAATAAATAAATGTACTACATTAACCCCACCACAGTTTCTCATTGTGTGTAAATTGTGCTGACCCCTGTCATTTCACTCAGGACCTGCATTTTCTTTTTTCAGCTCAAGAAACCCAGTGGGACCCACAGCTTAAAGGGCTGCACCTGTACTAATGTTGAGAACACACCAAATCATTTCATTGAATGTCTTTACATAGCTTTATGGCTGTGTCTGGTAACTGTTTAATTAGTTCGTAAATCTTACACAATAGGACTGACGGTACATCCAATGTCTTGCATGTGACTAACCCTAGTTTAACTTGGCACCTTTATTTTAAAACCATTAACCAAAGAAACCTTTGTCAACCTCTCCCACCAGCTGTGTGAACTTGGTGGCCATCTTTGATTCAGCTGCCATCTGTATGTATGTTCCTTTGTTTGACCTCTGTGTTCAAAGCCACCACACACACACACACACACACACGCTTTGTCAGAATAGACTTCATATTGTGTTTTTTCATCTTTGGTATTTGTTGATTAACTGGTTTTAAACGTAAAATCCTTCGCTGGCCTTTTTAATGTTGCACCAGAGTGAATTTTTCCGACCTTTACTTTGCAGAACTCCAAATCTTGAATCTACCGAGAACTGATTGGGTTACTTTGGTTATGGTTATTAAATGAATTATTAATCGTGGTTTAAAATTGATTGTTGGAAAACATATGAAACTGAATTAATATATCCACAAACTTTTTTTTTTTTAAAGGTGGTGCTTCGAGGCGGATTTAATGTAAATTAAATCTTATTACTTAATGTGAATATTAATTATGTCTGATAGCCAAAATATATAATTAGTGGCACCCAATCCCCGACACTATGAGTTAGAAGTCAAGGTGCGTTCTCTAAAGTTATTGCAAATGGAATAAGGGTGAAACATGATGTTATCTATGCCCCTCTGGTTTCGTCTGGTACAAGCACAAACACACGGCCACTTCAAGTGAGACAGCAACCGATCCATATTCTGTCAGCACATCATAGTGTAATAGCTCATCAAAATCTGTCAGTACGCACAGGTAGTAGGCTGACAGAAACACTACAACATGCGTTATTCACTAAGAAAACCACATGGAGCATCTATACTACTGAGAAAGGAAGAGATGATCATTATGCACTGTAACAGTCTAGAATGAAGAGGAGGGAAGAGAACATCTTTCCATTTGCTACAAGGCATCCGTTCTATTCACCAGGAATGGGCAGCACTCTGGTAGAGAGTAAGCGTAAAAAAAAAAAAAAAAATGTTGCCACTGAACATAATTCATGCAGCAATTATGCTTCTCTTACAACATATTTTTTCAAAACAAATTAGTCTCAAAGAAACTTTGTTTCTTGTAGACAGAGTTGTTGCTGTTGTAGCTGTTTTCTTGTGTGTAACATTTTGTTAGTTCACAAAATGTATGTGGTTATTATTTAGTGATACCACATTTTTACAAATTTATTCTCTTTCTTCTTCTTCTTCTTCTTCCTCTTATTATTATAATTTAATTATTATTATTGAGCTACATAACCAGACAACTTGGTTAAAAATATGTGAGAGAGGTGTTTCAGTGCAGATATAGAGTTCAATCAGTGTAAATTATTTTTGCAGTAATTTCCCTCTTGTTGTGTGAATGTTGCTTCTTGACCCTCCCCTCTAAAGCAGATGAACCTACTCCCTATGCATTTGTTTTCACTTTTTCTTGCACAAAAGAATTGACTTACGCCCCTGTCTTTCACTCCTTTCAGCTTTTGCCGTAGCTAGAAACTGTGAATGCTTCAACCCCCGTTAACGCAAGTAAAAGGTGACAAGTTCCTGTTTAGTGCTGTAAATCAATTTCCCGTCGTGATGTGTATAAATTTCAGATTTTTTAAAAAATGTGACGTGACGGCACACAGTGGAAATGCATCACAAACATGTAAACACTTTGTTTCCTCAGTATTGGTGTTATAGTAATTTTAAAATGAATATGGAAGTCAGTTGTTGACATAATATCCAACACTTAGCTGCATAAACAGGTTATCTTAATCTGTAAAAACGTAACAGCTAAGCCAAGTACAAGAAAAATCAGCTGAGGTGTTTCAGTATGTAGGTGGTGTTGCTTTCTTATGATTAAATATTATGATCGTGTAACTATGCAGTTAACTTCGTGGCCCTACTGGCACTTAAAGAATGAGCTCTACATCTGTGACGAATTACCCATATTCATCAGCCACATATACAGTTTAGATAAACACTCATAATGGTGAGGTTTGTGTTGTTCTGCCTCATAAAACCTCAACACTGGTCTGCTTTCCCTACACACCACTCTTTCTCTGTGCTCTTATTATGGAATCACATCCCCAGAGAATTCCAATTTTCCACTGAAAAACTTTGTTCTTCACCGTTAATTACAGTAGGCCAATGTTTTCTCTCACCCTATAATTACAATTCAGAAAACAATTACATATCATTCAGGCAGCATGATTACCTCCTGTCACTCCAGCCTTCCGTGACATAATTCAATATTTTGCGCAATGATCACTCAGAGGATTCATAAAGGCAAAAGAGGCTTCCACTTACAGTGCATATCCTAGTCATCAGCCACTCTGCTTGTTCGTCTGATAAATGCTGGGTTAACGGAGGCACTCTGGTTTGACAATGTGCCATTAAGCCATTCACAGACCCACTCTTGCAGACGCTGGGTGATTAATGTCTTCTCCTTCTCCCTATTTAGCCCTTCAATAATGAACCTGAATTAACAAGCCTTGCTTCTGGTGACGACAGCAGCAAACACCTTCTGTATGAATACAAAACACAAAAAGCCTCAAAAAGTTAAAGTACCTCTTTTAAAGTACAAGTTAGTACCGGTGATCGATGACCATGCTGGACGCAGCAGTTACCTTTTTGTTTTCAGCTTTTAATTGAAGTATAACATAAACTGGAATAAAAAAATCAATAGACATTTTTAAGAGTGCATAAGGCTTTTAAATTCCTTTAAACTGTCTCCACACTGGGATGATAATGAGTTTTTCCTGAGCTGTTTACTGTATAAAAAAATGTATAAAGTAAACAAAGTTGTGAGATATTACTTTGTTCTAGAAAAGTGAAACCACCTCGGGCCTAATTATCACAGAAAAACAACAAGCTTTCAGTTGCACTGTAATGCAATATAGACATGACTGTTAAGAGTGGAAATGGTAACAAATAAAGCAAGGTGTCTTGTCAGTGTGTACATACCTGGGTATTTGGAGGTTAATGTAATGCATAGCGCAGGTGGAAATTTACATTTCATACACAAAATATCCTTCTATTGTGAGGAACCAGGGAACAAGGTTTTACATGCTGTGACATTTATGGTTTCTACCTCCATCATTTTTCAATTTTGGCAGCCGCAGCATCTTGACGCTGCTGTCAGGATGTTTGGAGATGCGGCATGTGTTGAATGTCATGTCACGCATAAAATTGGATTACGTTTGGCCAGGAGTAGGTTAGATATTAAAGTTCCACTCCTCAAAAGGAGTACCCTAAAGATAAACAAGCATGATTGCAGTTGCTCTGCAGCATTGTTTTTAGCACAGCATAGTTGATGCTTCCGCGACCTGAGATTTATAAGGCATCCTCCGCGATACTCCAAACCTTTCAATACGATAAACAAACTTAGAAGTGAAAGAAAACACTTTCAACACATCTCTAAGTTGCAAAAGCATGGTGCAACAAGCTGTTTTCAATATTGAGTGAAAAAAGCAGTTAGTAGCTGAAGAACCAATGTATTTTCTAAAAGGTGTAGTGCTACATGCTGTTAAGTAACAAAGTAAGTTGTTGTTACTTAAATAGGCCTAATGAAAATATTATGATAAATGCTGAAATCTAGGGCTGAAAATGACTTTTTTTTTCGACCATCAATTAATCTGCTGCTTATTTTCTGCATTATGATTAATTGTTTGGTTTATAGAATATCAGAAAAAAGTGAAATATGATTTTCACTGTTTTCTTGATGCAAGGTCATATTCAAATAGAAATATATTGTTCTTAACTTACCTACAGACTATAACTCCAATGTATTCAACATACTATCATAAAAAGATGAAAAATCACAATCTTTACATTTAAGAGGCTGGAAACACCAGATTTTTGTAATTTCATGCTTGAAAAATGACATAAATGATTTATAGAACATTAAACTTGTTGCTGATTTGTCTGCGAGTCAACTAAAATCCATAGATGAATATCAACTGTTTGACCTGTACAATTTCCAAGGGTCAATGACCTTTTATTATAACTTCATAGTCAAGCATCAAAAGTCGTTACACTTGAACAGTTTTCAATCACGTTATTGATGTTAATGCATGGTTAGTCCAAGCTACTTTACCTTTTCATATAATGTAAATAATGCACAGTATAGATTTGACATTAATGGCATATGTAAAATGTGCGATGACTTCATTCATCCCAGTATCCTTGGAATAATGTTCACGAGACATAATGGCAATTTGAGATTGACTTCCAATGCCAGTTGCCAGTACTGATCCAGGATGTATTTTTGTGTAATTTAGTTTAGATTTCTAAAGAATTATTAGGTTAGGATTGTGGAAGAGGACTGCATTGAAGCCTGCCACTACTTTCATCTTGCCATTTAACCACTGCAAGTAAAGTTTTGGATTTTAAACTTTAATGTGGACTTTTCACTGCTCTTTGTTTTTACTGTGTACAAAGTAGAATGAGTATGTCCCTGTCTGTGCAGCAGCACTGGCTTCTATTGTCATTGTCAGGCAAAAAGAGAAGAAACCTCTACTAAAATCAATAACACTGAGTAGCAGGACAGCAATTTCAACAACTGTAAATGTAAAAAAAAATGTTGGTGCCACAGTGGCTAACATTCAACCATGCAGACGACATACTGTGAAATAAAATTTCAAACAGGTTGCTAAAACATGCTCCAGGTAATGCATAGTATTAAAGTGAAGGTAATCTATTCAAAGATGCCCAACCTCCATTCCTACTCATGCCTGTCTTGTTATATGTTCTTAGGCTCTGCAGTCACCATTGACTTTAATGTCAGTAGTGAGAATTTCTGGACTTTTGGGGATTGTGCAAGACGAAGCTAATTTTCACACTCGTGCCAATCTATCTGAGGCCATTCAGTGTACACCATATGGAGAAGCCTTCAAGATTGGGTAGTGCAACCTCTTACAGAAAGCCTATTATTAATGGAAAGGTCAAAGCAGGGCGGGTGGTTAGATAGTAGCAAGGAGATACTGTCAATTCTCTCCCTTTCACTGTCTCAGGCCAAGGGAAGCAAAGAACAAAAGAGCTAGCACACAGAGGTATTTGTAGAAGAGTATTATCCTTAAATGTATGCAATGTGTGCAATTTTCATGCGTGGTTGTCTGAAAACCTCTTAAACTGACATTCATTAAAATAGACACACTCAGATGCTTTATAATGGCAAACTGATAGTGCCCAAATGACCAATACTTCTCAATTATATTTAAAAGCAACCACAACAGAGACAACTGACAAATTGCAAAGCCCCGCCCTCAAACACAAACTGGACAATTGTAATGTAGCAACTGCCAGCTCAAAACAGGGTCCAAAAACTGTCTGCTGATCTCCATTGGCGCTGAAACAATTCTTTGAGTAAATCGAGTGACTCCATTACACAAATGCCTCCAGGCAAATGAATTGCCTCGAGGCTTTATTCAATCAAGTATTATTAGCGCTGTATTAGCATTGTAAAGCGCATGGTTGTGTAGTCTTTACAGTACAGCGCCATTGAGGTCCAGTACAGCACTGCATTGTGTTAAACTAAACTAAACTGCTGTGCACTCTGTGTTTCTTTCAGTCTCACAACGCGCTTTTGCTGTTGATTCGCTGTAACGTAAATGTGAGATCGTGCGTGAGTTGCAAAACAGAGGAAGAGAGAGAAGAAAATAGCAAAAGAAAACAAAAGAGACAGCCCAGAGAAAAAATACTAGCTCAAAGTGAAAGATCACTTCTAGCTGAAACAGAAAAAAAAACACTGTACAGTGCAGCTATTGTAAAACAGAATTAGCTTAACATTACCATAATGGCACTTTGTCAATACTGCAACACCTCAACAGAAAACATCTAGTCTGTGCATCCAGTCTACAGAGTGGACCAAATCGTCACAGTCCCGTTAACGTAGGCAATAGCAGTTAAGATAAATCAGTGTGATTGCTCAAGGCTTACTAAGAATGTGGGTTAATTACGGCTAAATGTAATACCTAGTTAAAAAAATAAATCAATGTGGTGGTTACCTGACCAGATAACCTATTCTGTGTTATCTGTGTTACTGTTTGCTCGTAAAATAATAATTTACACAAAAGAAAATGCTGCAGTCAATTTGTTAAAGCCCAAATTAAAACACACCGATTTACTGCAGCAGGTTGGCTCTTATGTTTTAACTGCAGTGAGTAGGGTCAACATGTGCGGGGCATAAATAAAGTAAATAGACCTGTCAGTGTTAACAGCTTTAAGTATATTTATTTTGGCCTAGTGATAAAGATCATGAACAATTAATATTTAACTTTATTTTGGTTAATTTCAGTCTTACTATAGACAGCTTCAGCACATAAAAATATTAATGCAATTGATGTTGATTTTTTTTTAATGAAACAGAATTCATTTAATAGACATGTCTTGTTTTCTCATACATATATTACTATTGGGCTTAAATACAGCAAAAGTAATTTAATGAAGCATGCACAATATTTCTTATCCAATTACTCGATTACTCACCAGAATAATCAATGGAATACTCGATTACTGAAATATTTGATTATTCCAGCCATAATTTCCATAGATGCTCATACAATCTTTTCGGATATTCTTCATTTTCAGGCTGGTTCTGTGGATTTTGAGCTAGTTTTGGTCAAATGATCTGTCTGGGGCTCTTTTAATCGTGATACTCATTATTAGGCAAGATTTAAAGGATACATTTCTTTCCCAAACAAAAGTTAATTGCTTAAAAGTGTAACATTACGCTGTGGGCAAAACTGTTTGGATATTTTTATTCCCAACTGAACCAGTACAGAGGCTTAGTGTCTAGCACTGTGGCGTCATAAAAAGAAGGTCCTGGGTTCGATTCCCAGCTGGCTAAGTGGAGAAAGGCATGTTAGGTCTATCTCCAGTCAGTACCCTTGACCGAGGTACTGGCTCAGAATCTGGAGTTGGTCCCCGGGCACTGCACTGTGGCTGCCCACTGCTCCTCTTAAATGCAGAGAACACATTTTACTGTACACTGTGTATGTGACTAATAAAGTACCTTTAAGCCATGTTACATTGTTGTAAACAGTACTAAGCTGGTCAACTTAGGTTACTTGTAGCTGTCCAGGGCACTAGCAAGCCAAGTTTTATGGTTGAAGTCTGGAGATAGCAGCTCTGGTTTAACAGTTTGCTATATTAGTAACCAAAACTTGAACCTGACAGTGAGTCTACACGTACATTAAATATTACTTTACCAAGGACATGTTCTTCTTTTGTCCTAAATGGGTCCAGAAACATGAAGAGTCCATGCTTGCACATGTGGAGACAGCTTCATTCTGATCTGTAGGCTTTGTCGTGTATCTTTGTATTCACATTAACCTGTTTTTGCCGCTAAGTAAGTTTGACATCCCTTGTATATCGTTTTTTGGCATGTTGCAGACCCCTCTATCTGCTTCTCTCTAAAATTTGCTTTTTCGTTTTCCCAAAAATTTGATAATATTTCACCAGCAAGGACATAGTCTACACAAACAGTGGGGACTCTTTGCAAGCTCAGGCAGTCTGATAGATCTTAAA
>JAPQLA010000006.1:2254088-2278856 GCA_029822935.1 Naso vlamingii | reverse complement strand
ACTGGCGAAAGAGTGAATTACTTTCTGGTTTTCCAGCAGTATTATAAAAATATAAAGTTTGAATTCGGTGCCATATCCCACCTTAGGTAAAAATCAAACAACTACATTCATATTACTCCATATTTCATGTCCACTTTAACAGATGGACAGGGCTTAGCAAAGAATCTTTTTATTTCCAAGAGAGATCTCAATATTGAAGGCATAATTCACTCATAAATGAAAATTAACCACTTAGCATCATGATGATGGAGGGACGGGTGAAGATTTTTTAATCCACAAAACACTGCTGGAGTTTCACAGGAAAAAGGTGTTGCAGACAAACAATCTCCCAAACAATTGAAAGAGAAAGTGACCAATTTTCAGATGTTAAAAAAACATGATAAAACCACAAAACGCCTCATTATTGCACAACCAAAGTAATCAAAGTGTCCTGAAGCCTCGACATGTCTAGTTGTTTTGAAAAACGTCACTGACGCCATGTTTTTAGCCTCACTGTTCACTGTAACCTGTACCTCCCAAATGGGGGAGGCGACACTGATAGTTGGAACTATCCCTTTAAGATGCCTCTGAAGCTGATAGTAACTTCCTAGGTTTGAATATGAGAATGTTCTCACTTGCACTAATTAGAATAAATGTGCAGATCCCGGTGCTCTGCCTTTATACTCTGTGTCATTGCTCATTATTTGCTCCAATAATTAAACTACAAATTTTAGCAGTCATTCAGCATAAAATTAGATAATAACATCCAGCCCCCACCCCACCCATACACACAAAAAATTGTAATGATTTCTCTGTAGTTCATTTGTTCTACTCAAATTCAAAGAGGTACTTCAGTGATTCACTGATTGCTTCACCTAGAAGGCATATTGACATCCACAGGAAATGAGAGCATGAGATAATGGTTGTTTTGGGAAACACTGCAGCCATGGAAACTAGACGGTATAATTGTTCAAAACAATATGCTATCAGATAGGCCTATATGCCAGTGGATATAATTGCACTTGTACTTTTTACAGACTAAGAGGAGAACTGAAGAAACATATTTGCTGCAGACTCATCAGCAAACTGTTACTTTGTATCTTATTCATCCAGCGGTGCCAGTGACTGATATGTCGTCAGATACCACAGAGACAGTAAACCTTTGCAAACACTGCTCCCATTATCCCTGGATATGACCTTTCTGATTTATGAATGTCATCTAAACTTTCTAAAGTTATGTCTTTTATATGTAAACATCCAGCTGCCAGCAGACATCTACCTTTGCTTTGTCGAGCATCTTGTCTTACTGGCTTGCTCCTTTTAGGCATTTCAGGGATTCTCCTCATTTTATGTGGCGCCATATGTTTTAACTGTCTTGACAAGGTTAATGGTCCCATAAATGTCTGTCTCTGAGAAATCCCGTGGGCAATATTCCTCCACTGGAGGAGATTTCAGCTTTGTTTGGCACTGACTGGTGCAGGAGGGTTCCCTTCTTTGATCTCAATAGATCAGTTAACTGGATGCTGAAGGCATGACACAGGATGGCATTACTCAGCTCAGTTCAGAGCTGTTTGTATCAGGGTGTTGAAATCATAGTGCATCATGGGAACAACTGTTTTGCCCCCCTAGCTGTCGAAAAATATTGTAATGATTGAGCAGCAGCCCCATGTATGCTGTCTTTCACAAATATCTATTTAGTTAGTAGATATGCATGACGTGCATAAAGTATGAAGTGTTCTGTCAATGTATTTGTGCTATTCACCCTCTAAGCTCTGGGGAAGAAGTGGATTATACAAATAGGTTGCATTGCAGTAAATTGCTCTCAACTGTGTCTTTCTGTCATTGGTAAATGGATAAATTGATATGAATAGGTTCCCACTTTGGTGGTGCATTAATCGTGTTAGAGATGCAGATTACATCTCTGTGTTTGCATACATTTTTCATGACATTATAATATAAGTTTCATAATTTGAAGCAGTTATTGCTAAAAAAAAATGTAATTGGGTCAAAGGGGTCTTTTTTTGGTTATGTTACAGCTATAACTCGACACTATTCAATAACCCTGCACCTTTATTTACTGCAGTGTTGTGTCTTTTAATGAAGAGTTCATTGTTAGTTCATTTTTTGTTGTTGTTGTTGTTGTGTATATTTTCACAATTCTTGCCTGAGGCAGGCAAACTAAGAAGGTAAGCACAGGTTGCCAGTGACACTTTGCCCAACTGCATTTTTGGCACACCGAGCTTTTAGACTCTCTCTGGCCCTCAAACACTGTGAATTGCTTTACCATTGAGCCACTTTGAGGAAGAATGACCAGAGTACAGGGAATATAGATGCATCACTCCAGGAAGTATCACCTTGGATTCAACCTTGTGGCTGCTGTTAGAAAAACAACTCATCATCAGATGACAAAATGCGGCAAATCGGAGGGAGAGGAAGTGGAAAGGCTTCAGCTGTCACAAAGACCCAGATCATGAGCCCTTGTAAAGGTGGATCAGAAAATGAAGCTGAATTTTAGACACATGCATTTCATGTTGAAATATTCCTCACATGACACCAAACTTACAATTTTTATTGTCTCTTTACTACTTGTGCAAAAACAATGGCTCTCTGAAAGACGGGAATGACTCTCCACTTCTTGCTTGGTTTTAAAGGGGCTCTACTCTTTCTTTTTACTGACTTGAAGTGCAAACCAAACCTTCCCAGTCACTATTACTACATGCTTATGTGCATGCATTGTTTATTATATTCATACTGTTAAAGATATGATTATAGTACTATGTATAGAATAGATATCTTCATTTACATGTAGCTGTGATGATGTAAGCAAATATTTTCAATACTACAAGAGTAATTCTTAATACGTTCATTTTCTCCGAACCTGGCAAAGGATTACGAGTGAAACCTTTACAAAGGAATTTAAAAAAAACATATTAACCACATGAGTATGTTAGTGTGTGGCAGCTCTGCTTATAGGAGGTATATCACAATGGAGTGTCAGGCAGTGTTGACCACTGGTAGTGAATCAAGTTGATTAAGACAGTTAACCTTTGTGTGCATGCTGGTTATGTGTGTATGGGTATTTGCATTAATGTCAATGTTTCTTAGAATGAGAGTCAAGCAATTTAGGCCAAAATGTTATAGAGCCCCAATTATTTTACTCCCCAGGAAGCACTCTAGATTTTGTGTGATGGTCATGAGCCCACTGCAAAATGAATGCACTTAAATGAATGGACTTGGTCCTACATGGCACACCTAACAAAAACACATTTTTTAAAAATCTGATCAACCAGGGCAGTTTGAAGATCCTCCACTTACTGGCTCAGTTCTGTGATCTTTCTTCAATTTGTTCAATTGGAAAGATTGATCCAGCTGAGGAAAAACAGAGGAAAGTCCCACACACTGTCCATTACTTGCAACAAACTTTATTAGATGAACAATGTTTCAGTCTAATGGACCGGTAAAGGTAAAGGCACCTTCATCAGGTAAAATCCCTGATTAAGGTGCATTGACTTCTCATCCTACGCACCTGTCTGTAAGTCTTTTTTGAAGGTGTGCATCAGTCATTGTTGTCTGATTGGAAAGATCGAAACCTATTTCAGCTTAGCTACAGTATGTTTGCCTGCAAAGCAGATGTTTGAGAACTTTATTTTGCCTTAACCAATAGAAGTTCTGAAAGCAAAATTCTGGCATTCACAAAAAACGCTGCACATGTATGGAAATACAGTTCATGCTCAGCTCGTGAGTATAAGTTTGAACTATGCACTGCACTTACTAATTGATCATTAATCTTGGGAAATGTCACAGGTGAAGGTGAAGACATAAGAGAAATGATGAAATTATAGCAAGACAAAAATTAAAAAAAATAAATAAATAAAAGAAAATAAAAAAGCTGGGGACAAAAGTAGCAAAGGTCCCTGTGTATTCCATTAGGACGTAGACACTAAGTTCAATACCCTCATTTACAAATCCTCCTAACACCAGCTATTGAAATCTGTGGTAACAGATGACCTCTAATCCCCACTGGTATGTAAGACCCAACACAGTCAATTGTAATTTGGTGGCGCTACGGGAAAAAAATAAAGCTTCTTTTGTTAGTGTTAGCAGGCTGTATCTGTCTGTTTCCAATTACAGTCCTTGAGCCCTGGGCTGACATGCCCATTAGACAATCCCTGGCCAAGTTCAGTACCTTCATTAAATATATTAATCCTGTTGATATCTGGCTGGTCATGTACAACTGTTGACAAAGTCATTGAATTTTAATGATTATGACAAAAATGAAAGTCTTTTTTGTAGATGTTGGCTGCAGGGTTCAAACTCAGAACATACTGTATGGCATTCAACAAAATATTCATTAGTCACTTTAGAGTTGGCAACGGAATTTGTTTTCTTGTAGACTTTTTCTAACAAGACAGTGCAAATGTTACATGATGGTGTTAAAATGCTGATATTTAGCAGATAATTAACTTAGTTCATTAATTGTAATTATTATTGTGCTTATATTTGCAAACTCTAGTAATATAAGATGCAGAAATGCAGCTACTGCTCAGGGTGGGCCAGTCCAACACATGTGTCCATTTGCTATTAGAAGGTCTGTTGCCGCCATTGAGGGTTGTGAAGTGGTGCCTTTGGGGCCAGGCTTAGACACTGGCCACAGAGGGAGGGGCTGTGTTTCTGTCCTGTTGTACATGACCAGGATCACCACTGTCACCTGGGGTTGGACTACCACCAATGGAGGAAAGCTCAGACTTATGTTGGAGGTGGGCTGCAGGGCTCAGATTGTTATCAATTTTCAGATTGCAGTATTTTGGTCGAGTGGCATGCTACCATTGGGAAACAAATATATATTGTTTTTATCTCTGATACTTTGATACATATAGTCATGTCATGTTTTAAGAGTTAAAAAAAAGTTCATAAAAAGTAATGATAAACTATGTAAAAAAGGAATTAAAGCTGGAGTCTGTGTTCTTGGAGATTTGAAAGTTGCATCTCCTCCACATTCCTCCTCCTCCCCTCTGAGCTCCGTTTCGCCCTCCCCTCTGAGCCTCCGACTGACACACCTCCTCCTGTAGAAGAATGACCAGGCAGACCACAAACAGCGCGTGAGTTTTGAGAGGGAAGTGACATCAACGGAGAGCAACTATGTCGGAGTCGCAGGTATGACAAACTGTAAAGTTATTACAATGCATGTTGAAACAAACGTGGCTCTCATTACTCTCTACAATGTCCACAGTTGCCAAACTAACATTACCGTATTAGCACGTTATTGAGGTAACACTATGAGTGCCATGTCACAACTATGTAATGCTAACTATAAACAGCTAGCTCTGCTACCGGCATAACAAGGGAAAAGCTAACAATATCAGTCATGTCTATCACTACTGCACTAATTAAAGTTGTAGATAAGCATTGGTTTTGTGGATTACTCGTTATATATAAATTCTTACTTTGCTTTTTTAGAGTTCCCATGAGAGCGTGTCAGGGTCTCCGGCGCCAAGCACATCTATGGGCCGCGGTCATGCTCAAGGCCAAGCGCAAGGAGCGAGACGGGCTGCACCAAGCAGGGGCCGAGGAGGAAGAGGCAGATGACAGGGATCTGGCCGCACTTTATTACCAGAATAACAACTTGAACCAGAGGACCTCCAGTGGATAGAAGCTTTCCAAGCAGAGCGGATCGCTTATGAGGATGTATGTATATTATGACTTTTAGGTTTATATTGTTATGATATAAACAACAACAACAAACACACACACAAACACTTATACATGTAAGTGTATTTTTTTTTTTAACAAAAGATGTTTTTGTTTTGTGCATTCAATATGTGCTTGATCCATTGTACCTTATCTCTGCATGGGAAAAACAAAGGATGTGTATTCTAACAAAGGGGCAGATGACAGACATAAAGCAACACAATGCAAATGCAGTGTAAAAGAACTACATAAAAATAAAAACAAAATTATAGCATCAAACCCTGAGCTGCATGTATGTCTGTCCTAAGCAGGTTCTAAGAAACTGCAAGACTTTACATTTCAGTCAGACAACTCACGTTTGAAATGTTTATTGCAGCAGCAAATGCATGTTACATGTTTGGCGTCCAGGCTCCGACCTCATCACTCCCCGCAGATAGGTTAACATAGAGATATTGAAGAGTGATGGAAAAACACATAGCAAACCCCCCGGAGCCTGCAGGTGGATGCAGGGGTGGAGGTGGGGGCGAAACAGCAAGCACAATACTGACGCAGGGCAGCAGAGCGTTGACAGGCAGAGGGAGAGTTGGGAGATTGTTACTGCTTAAATAGACCGCCAGATTGAGAGGGTGCGTTTGATAGATGATTGTGGACAGTGGGGCATGTCATGTGCAGCTCGAGCTGTCTGCCTGAACTAGCTCGCAGGCGTCGCTCCATTTATCCACCTTTGTGCATAAAGCAATTTGTTTATATAAGGCTTTTAAAAATGCTGAGCAGCTATTTACAACTTTTTTTTGGCATATTTATTTGTCTTTTTGTAACTTAAGTCCAGTAGTATTTTTTTTTTAAGTATCAGGTAGCCTTGAAAAATTGCTTGAATTTGGACTTATCATTCTTGTTATTGCACATTGTATATGTTTACCTCATTGTCTTTAATTTCCATTTTTTAAATTGTTAATAAAAAGTGCTATATTTTGTTTATTTCCTGTGTGTATTATTTTTTAAACTGGCAGTAAAAATTCTAATTGAATATAGACATATTCACTGGATATGAATATAAAAAAAGACAATTATGATACATCATTTGTCATTATATGTATCAGGAAAGAAGACAAACAATTTGATACCCAAAATTGTATTTTTATTTTAATGAAAAAAAAAAAATACACGAATATGAACAACAATAATGTTATACAGAAAGTCATCTGGTGTTGTCTGACATGTCGGGCTGTTTCTGTCCTTGTTTAGAGCAGTGATGACTGCCTACTGCTGAAGCGATTGTCCTACAGAAAAAAAAAATCACAATTAGACAACTGAAAGTAACAGTACAACTTTAAACTTGATCAAATATTGTCATCTAACTCACCGAGCCCTCTGCTAACTTGTGTTTGCAGTAGCTACTCAGTCGACGGGGTAGGGAGGCAAAAGTCCGTACTGAGAAGAGTTGTTGGGCCTCTTCTTAGCAATTCGTGGCACACTGCTGGTTGCTGAGAGCCGTTTTTCAGGGATGGCACTATGCTATTCTTGAACCACTGTTCTAACAACAAAAACAAAGCAAAGTACCTGTATAAGCATTTCTCTATGACAATTAGGAATGGGATGAGAAAGGGATGGGCAAAATTGAGCCGGGGGACACTCCCATTTGGACCGAGCAACAGTGATTGTTTGGATTCTTTGCAGGCCTATGGCTGCTAGAGAGAGTGGATTTTTTTCCGTATACTTTTGGGCCATAAACACCATCAAAATAAAGATAATGATTATAATTAATGTCACAAATCGTAGACTCCAGTTTTAAAGCAATGTGATACATCAGCAGATGCAACAGAGAAAATGCTGCTGGTGTGTATGGCTGCAGGGGAGCAGATGTCCAGACAGTTCCATGTCCATACAGATACTCTGCACTCGACTGAAGCCCTAGAAAAGATGCATGTATGGGCTGAATGTCAATTTTCCTAAAAAAGACAGCGTATAATTTTTTTTTTTTTTTATTGAGCGTTTAAACCATACACCAATCAAAACAGGTCATGTCTACACTAAATTAACCGTTTTATTGACTGATCTAAAGAAATGACAGAGATAATTACATTATATGGTTGAAGTAAGACATCAGCAAGTGATGATACTGTGGATGTTTCAAAAACACCAAAAGTAGGGACAGTGTTTATTTTTATTTACATCTGGTCAAAATAACATCCGACATGAACCAACTATAAAAGTGCTTTTTTTGTTTTTCATATATTTTACATGCTGTACCACATTTTCGTATATGCATAGCACCCTTCAAACATTGTCTGTTCCTCTGGCATTATATCAGGTCTTGATCTGTTGCTGCATACCAACTGCTGAAGTTGATGTCATATTGTAGGTAATATGAGAGCAATTATGGAAAAATCACACTGAGGGTAGCAAAACCGTCAGACGCTACTTGAGCCTCATTGTGCACTTAAATGACTCACCACTGTAGCACCTTAATTGAGCTGTTATCTAAATTTGTACCAATAACGAACTTAAACAAAGGAGCTGTGCCAGTTAATCTAAAAGGTCTGAATAAATATCCTCTCTCTATTGAAGCTTTTCCTTGGGGGAGAGGTAAATCCAAATGTGAGGCTGAATAAATACCCTGCTGCATTTTTGCAGTGTTAGTTTCAGAAGTTATCAGAGTGGTTTCACTGAAAGACATCTCTATTTTAAGCTCTTAACACAAACATGTTAGCAAACTATTTCACAGCATAGCCAGGTTGCCAGTGTTGCTGTGGCCTCAGTAGTAAAAAATGAGAGGGGGGTATTTGCTGTGTATTGGTACAGTAACTCAGAGGCTACATATCAAATTCTTGGTGATGCAGGGAACTGCCCGTCACCATGGTGAGGGATCAAAATAAGTAGCTGTGGGGATATTTTGTTATTGTAGGTTCAAGCCGCCATGCCTGATGGCTTAGTACCAAATTCATTCATCATGCAGAAAGTTTTAGCTACCTTGCTCTCTCCTCTCCCCTCGTTTTTTTTTTCTGAAATAGTGAATTTGAGAACAGGTCACAGGAGCTGATGAATCTGGCCTGGATTTTTTAGAAGTGTGCTGTGCATTGTCACAACAAAGAAAGACTCAGGACACCTTGATAGATGTAACCTTTCAAAAGTTGGTAGATGTTTTATGTTGAAGATCACAACTTTAGCAGACAAGGACATCTCTCATAAGATCATACGTAAAGCACTTTATGACTCGTGATATTTGAGTGAGATAATCGCTGGAAGGACAGCTGAGTGATAGAGATATCTCAACAGCTCTCCCGCAAAGAGACTGTGTTGACCTTTTAGTAATGGTTGCTGCACACTCAGCACAGAACAGATGCCCTTCAAGGGCAGCAAAAAAGAGTCCACATTTCCCCTGCATTGTCACGGCATGCTGAGATGCAGTACTTCCTGGCGGAGCACAACACTGTGTGTGCACGTGATACTATAGCTTGACCTCTGCAGCCATCTCTGAGAGTCGCTGATCATTTTGATTGTGGTTGCTCTTAGTACTTTGCCATATCAACAGACATGGATGCATATACAGCAGTTGTAGTCTTTGGTGCAAGGGAACTGTAATGAAATACTTGACTCTGTTCATATAATGTCAGCCTGTTCATATCACTATCACATCAGTTGATCATCACTACCTTTCTTCTGTTACTGTTCCTCTAACTGAGCTGCTGTGTAGTCATTATGGATACAATCATGATAGTATTGATACGGTTTGGGTAGATGTTTTGCCCTCAGCATGTCTTTTCAGACACACTGACAGTAACACACTTACTCTGTGTGACTACTGTGTCATGCTGGCTTCTTTACTGCAACATTCTTGGAAATGAGAATTTTTTCTTATTTTCAAATTTCATAATATTCTGTGGATTTTAAGCAGTTCAGCTGTCACAGAAAGTGGTTTTAATTTACCCTGAGGGTACAGTGTATGTCTGACTTCGATGCAATAAAAATGAGTCAAAAATATGGTGAGAGACAGAAATCCTATTCATGCACAATGGGCTTATGGGCTATGGCAATTATTTAGTCATTCACCTGCAAAAGAGTGAAATGCACTGTTTGTCATGTAAGTTGATTGTTTTTTGTTTATCCATGTGACAGACCGATAAGTAAACCACCAACTGTGAGTCATTTTATAATCAGTTCTGAGAGAGTGATGCACTGGCAGCTGTAAAAGATCTGCAAAAGTATTTTCACTCAATAACCATCTCAAAAGGGAACACCAATGTGTTATATAACAAATGTAGGCTGAACACTTCCAAACGAGCTCTTGATCTTTTCTGGGGTTCACAGCCATGTCAGTCAGGGTCAAACTGCTATAAAGGATGTGTCAGGGCTTAGCATGAAGACAGGCAGGGCCCTGCTTCTACAGATCCTCACCAGTGGTGAGAGTCAGGCAATCCAATGCACAACAAGATCCCACCGGAGCCTGAACTCCCAGCAATTCGTCTCAGCCAAGCCTGTAATTGATATTTGTCAGAGGAAAAGGGTGGTCCATGTCAGCTGTAAAGCTGCTGGAAGATGGAGAAAGGCAAAAGGACAGGCTTGAAACCTTGGATGGGGGAGGAATATTTCGTGTGAGGCATCATAGAAAAGGCTGTTGATATTTGATATCATCACCTGATCAAGTTGCTGAATGTTGAGTATTTTGAACACGTGCAAAGACTCGATGGATGCAAAAATCGTGTCCCTCGTGTCAATTCATGGCCATCCCACCACGCTACGGATCTGTCGTGGCACCCAATGCAGTTTCGCATCATGCCATTGACTTTGCATGTAATTTTATCGCTCAACAAATTAAAATTGGTTTTGGTGAATGCACAGCTTCACACAGTTGGTCCTGCCTCTGAAGAAAGTGAACAATCCGTGTTTGTGGAATTCCATCTCCAGATGCAGTTTATAGTTTTTGCTTTTATAAATTTTTTTTGCCACCAAACAGTTGCATATGCTGTAATTATTTAAGTGCAATGCTTGCATGAATTTGAAGGACCTACTTTTTCATTGTGCAAGATTGATAATCTGAAATCTGTGCATGGTCAGCATTGCTTTCTTCTGTGTGAATCTTCATCCCATTTGTAGTTAAGTTATTGTGGTGACATAACTGGGTAACTTAAAGTACAATTAAAGAACCTCGTTTATTTGTTTTACCTGAATAGCCTAGATGTGCATATGAGCGTCAGTAGTCAGAAAAAAAACACAACTAAGTTTCTAAAGCTAGGAGCCTCTCGGTTCAGATGTTTTACTGACACGTGCGACAGTGCAAAACAAATAAAAGTCATTTTCTAAAGTAAAAAAAAAAGGTCCTCTCATCTTCCTTTGTTAATTCATATGAATATGAAAAGATGTCCATAGCGCACTGCAGAGATAAGATGGAACGCTCCGTCTTGTCTCTTTTTTTCTCTTCTCTCTAAAAAATCAAAGGTTAAAAAAGCAAAAGTGGCGGTGTGCCGCTGTAAAATGCATATAGAGGAAACACTGCACCGTAGCTAGTCTCACGATACCAGACAATCAAATGCTGGCCAGTTGCTGGGACGGCGACGAGAACTGCCGCAAACAAATCAACGCCCCTTACATTTTTGAAAAGAAGCCGCCTTTCCGGAAATAGTTCACTCCCTTTTCTCCTCCGTAGGGAAACAGACTAGAGATATAGTGAGTCACTTTGTAGCACGGAGAGAACTTTTTAAAACATTAAAAATTGATGCCTAGAGCAATGTTAGATTATTTTTAGATTATTATTGCCAATTTGCTCCACATCAGCTTTTCCACGTCCATAATGTTGCAAAAACTTGCGACAGCTCCCACGTACCGCTTTGAGTAGTCCGGGGGTAGTTTGGGAAGTTGGTCGTCCTAGTCGATTCAAGGATTTTCTCAATCAATGTTGAATTGGGGGAAAAAAAAATATTGCAATGCATTAACTGATTTTTTTTACCCAGCCCTACTCCTCTGTCCCACTTCTCATTCTCATCTTCTCAGAATTAGAGCGTTACTATACTTTCTGCTCTACAATTGATTGTACCTCATGTTAACCAAACAAATAACTAACGCTAGTGTTTTTCTTGAAAGCCCAGTCCATTTCAGCGACTGAGTGAGAGACTGCTGAAATTGTAATATGTCATTTTAAATCATTTAAACAAACAAACAAATGCCTTCATTCTTTCTGGTGAGGACTGTTGGCAGGTAGCTTACAGCTACAGGCCTGGTAACAGTATCATCTAAGAGAAAACAGACAACAACCACAGCGGAGGACAAGCTGTGTTCTCTACCTCAATGTGAAAGTCACTGCAGTTTTTGTTTCTCTGAAACAACCAACCTGTTTCACCGCAAGTCTGTTTCAAGTAATATGCCCTTTAGAGGTCAAATCTTGTCCTTTTGCTCCCCCCTCTCCTGGTTTTCTCAATTGAAAAACTCAATGATGGAGACACAAGTGACTGACAAGCCACCGGGAAAATGGCTTTGGGAAGACAGCTGGCTGAATGTTGAGCACTTTTTCTGCCTTTTGCTCTGTGTTGGTCGTCCTAGTTATTTCTTCAACTGCTGACCTTGTGGAAATTGCTGGTGTCTCCCCAGGGCCTCAGTGGTCTGGGTCACAGCAGACTGCATCTCCTCCACTGAAAGCTGGTTCACAATGGACGCTACATTAAATGCTGCTGGTACTCTACAGACTACTCACTACAGGGACCTAAGATCAGTGAGTGCTTCATAGGTATTTTCTCATATGCATCAGACTAGGAAATGAAGTAGTTAGGCATGAGTGAGCCACAGTGCCACGGTTTATGTTCTGACACTGAAAGACAGAAAACGTTTTCAAAGCTCTCTACTTCCTCTAATATTTTCACCACCCTTGGCATTAAAAATTCTGTCAAAATTCCGAGTCATATTTGTCACCTTCTACATCAACTTAAACTTTGTCCCTGATTGATGAGTAGCATCTAAACTGAACCCTTGTCTTATCTCCGGAGCTTCTGCTTCTTGTTTCCACCCGTAACCCCTAGAGGAAGATTTAGGGGCACAGATGAACTGATGTCATAAAAGAGGAGAAAACTCAAAAGTAAGATTGTGATTGGCTGGTTCATGGATAGGCTCCTCTTTGAGAGAAGTCTAAAGATGGCAGAGCAAAGGTGATCTGGAGACAAGAGGCAACCAGAGAAATAAATTCAAGTCTGTGGCAATCTTCCTCGGCTTTTTATTGTCCCTGTCATAATTAGAGCAGAGCAGATAGTATCAAAGAAAGGTTAGTGCAGATAGACATTCTTATCTTTTTTTCCCCCTCATCCATATCATTACTGGCTGCATTTAGAATATATTTTAACAATACACTCAGTACTTGAAAACCATTCTAAATAATTCAGGCAATTGCATCAGACTGCCCGTGATTTATGGGTCCTGCAAGGATATTTGATATATCATAAAATATTGACAGCGTAGTAAATATTGCAAATGAGCTACATACCTTTAAGTTAAGCAGACTGTTCCTTTTCGAAAGATGTTTAGTCTACAAAGGGGGAGAGGGGAGAGCAGAGACGCAAGGCTTTACTTGTGAAAAGACCAGTTTGAACTGGAAAAATATTAGTGGAAATCATTAGTGCCTTTATTTCTTTGTAAAATTTGTTTTCATTTAATAAAATTGATTAAGGCAGCATTAACATTTTTTGACACACACTGTCGTTCTTTCTTCTAATGATTTTCATTGTCCCTCTGAGGCAGGGGAATATGCAGATGACTCTTTGGTACTGATTGGTCTGATCATTGTCAGTTGTATTTTTGGTGTAAATTGGGATAGTACGATTTACTATCATGTACTCTGGAAGTGATTTAAAAAAAAAAGTAAAATAAAATAACTGCCTTCACTAACCCAATCCTCTCTAACATGCAGATTAGGTTTCAGTGAAGGTACTCAATTTAATTAACAGGAAAAAAAGATTGTCATGTTATTGTAAAAGAACACTACCTCTTATCTGTGGTCCAGTACTTTGGTCGATGAGGTTCGTTCCTTTTAGCGGAAGGTAGTAGAGAACAGATGTTGCTGCGTTAAGACCACAATGTCTATGTCAGTTTTTTCCTCTCTGTCAAATGGCTTTTGTGTTTGACCTGATTGTTACTCAGAAAGTAATTTTGTCTATCAGTTCTTTTTTAGTTTTATTTTTTCAATTTTTTTTTACCTTTCATCGGTAGTGGTAGGCCTCTCATGATAACAAATTGTCCCAGAAATTATTATGATAAACAACATTTTTGTCAGTGATGTTTTAAGACAATTTTATGTCACTGTTATGATCATTCAGCATAATCGCGCAAGTACACCCTTTCATAGAGCAAAGAACTTTCAAATTTACATAAATGATTATTAATGTATTTAATGTATTATAATTAATAATTATTCTACACACATAAAATCTTTTACAGACACCCAAAACAATAAATGAAATGGCATCTCAGGCTCATTCACTCCCTGGCTAATGTCTATATAGTGTTTTTTAAAAAGTGAACTATATGGGGAAAATTTCTAAACATCACTGCATCAGTAGATGAACCTGATATTTGTTTGACAAGCTGGCGTGCCCAGCATTACGTAGCTTAAACAAAAATAGTGCTCGGGGGGACAGCATTTGAATGTATGGAGGTTGTATCAATGTAACATTAGCATGTTAGGTTTTCAGTGTCCCAAATAAGTTGTTGAAAATCTAATGATGTGAAAGTTTGGTTTTGTCAGCTATAGTCCTGTGTCCTGATCCTAAGCTGTAACATTAGTAACCTACAATCAATTTGCCTTTCTCACATGGGTCCCCATCCAAAACGAGGCTTGGTTGGACGGGCACAGTGGAGACATTTCATAGCAACACAACAACTCCAGAGGCATCACTTTGTCCACTCATTCACGGAATTTAGAGTTGACTGGAAAATAGTGAAATGTCTGACTCTGCCTTTTATTAGAATTACACCCAGGAACACGGCAATAAGATGACATCCATGCAGGTGAAGTGATGCCTCTGGCATTGTGGCCCTCATTTTGGAATTACAACGGCGACCTGCGTAAAAAAGGGGAAGGCTTTTAACAGCGATTAAACAATGGCCTACACGCTTTAGCTTAACTGTCTCTCAAACTAAAGCCTCTTATTGTTACTCGGGATCGCTCTAGGTAATGCTAGTAATCATAGCATGTGTAAAGTCCATGAGCTCTGGTGACAGGAGATGGCAATATTGAGGCCAGAAAAATTGTTGCGTTCATGTCCATATATATCGTATAATATATCACGACAGGCTAGTGGGGAAACAGTCCTGTCCTGGTATCACATAAATGCTTTAACTGTACGTAGTTACCAAATACAAAAGTATAACAAAATAACAACTGTTATACTCTCCAAATATGACAAAGCTTCATCAGTGCTCACTGCCTCTGGGCCCCCATATGCACCGTAATACCAAGACCATTAGCTTCATGCTATTGTAAAGGCACAATTACTGTTTTAAATGTTACTGTTAATGGATATGAGCTGCTATTTTAAGTACATACTCATGCAATACATCTTTGAATTAGATTTTTGTAATTTGATTTATGGAAACCATTTAGAGTTACAGTCAAAACAACAGGTATTATTAACGCCCACACTGACAAACCTTGTTGTACATCTGCATCAACACCTTTTTTTGATATCCTGTAACTCCAAAATGCAAATTAAATAATAGCAAATCCTACACAGAGTTCGTCTTACCTAATACAGACTTCAAAAGAAGAGATATTGGGGTGCCTGGTGGCTCAGTTGGTAGAGCAGGTGCCCCATAGACAGAGGCGTGTCCTCACCGCGGCGGCCATGGGTTTGATTCCACCTGTGGCCCTTTGCTGCACGTCATTCCCTCTCTCTCCCCTGTTTCCTGTCCACTCTTCAGCCGTCCTGTCTATGAAATAAAGGCACAAAAAGCCCAAAAAATATCTTGAAAAAAGAAAGAAAAAAGAGGAGATATTACCTGGCTCTTCCCACCTATTCAGTCTTTCTGGATGCACATATTTTATCCCAGCCATAGGTCACAACATTCCAGGCACCCATCTGTATGTCTGATTAGTGTAACTGGTACTTAAATATGACTAATCCATACTGGTTGCCTTAACAACTGCTAAAAAGTCAATCCTCCTTATCTGGAAGGACAAAAATGACCTTTCTAAATCCCAGTGCTTCCTTTCTCTGTCTAAATAAATTTCTTTAAAAAGGCAAAACGCATGAAAAAAACAAATAGATGCATTTCACACATGCTAGATCGCATTTATTTATAGTGCTGGCGAAGTGCGACAAATATACATGCACACATGGAAACGTCCTACGCAGGATAATAGCTTCTTACTGCTGGTGACTCTTGGTTTCCTTTATCGTCAGGACTCAATCATCAGGTCTTTTTAATTTATACTGACATGCAGACAAAACTCAAAACTTAACTTAGCAGCGAAAGTTTTTTGTTTTTTTTGTTGTTGTGTTTTTTTCTCCGACAGTCTTTTCATAAAAACTTAAGACGTGGTCTCCTCACCCTCTTTGTGTCTCACACCTGTTCTCCCTCCTTTTCAAACTTACACCAGCATTACAGGTAAGCCCACCCTTAGCCTGGCAGCTATGCAGGGAAGCCAAAAGGGAGACAGTGTGGACAGCCAGTCCAGAGACAAGAGTCACCCCATGGCATCTGTTTGTAAAAAACAAGTCACATGTATCTTATATTGTAAAATAACTCAATGCCAGTAACAGAAGTGTCAAAAGGGATTGGCAGTTGGGGGAAATAATTCGTAGTGTTACAGTTCAAAAGAGACAAACCATGCACCATGCAAACTGCTCCAGAACAGCTTTTACTTTGTCTTGGATTTAGATGAATTCAGTCAGATTCAGGATTGCTGTTAAGCCACCAACTATATTAAATCCTAACTTAGAGGTTCCTTTTCCTCATTGAGATCAAAGTATTTCTGGCTATACCAGTAGACATCATTTGAGAACTACATTTCTGTCCTTTTTATGTGTTTTTGTATTTCCTGAGACACCTATGTAGTTTTTAATATCTGTAATACATGCATCTAATCTCTGTAACTGTAGGTTGCCTTTTAATATCTGGCCAGGAACAACTGTTGGAAACTAGCTCCTCAGGTTAGCTCTGGCTCACTTACAGTCTAAATGTTGATTGTTGTGCTTTACTTTAAAGAACTAAAAATTTGATCATTAAAATTACAGATGGTAGGAATGCTGTGCTTCAAATTCAAGCTAAAGTAAAAAAAAAAAAAAAAAAAAGTTTTCTTCCAATTTCTTTCATATTTTGAGGAAAAACAACTTTTAATCAGTCATACATGCACAGAAGGTTACATTGGAAATGTAATACGTCACAGATTACTAGTTACCCTATTTGAAATGTAATAAGTAATGTAACAATTTCAAGTGCTTTATCAAAGTAATGTAACGTATTACATTTGATTACTTTTTGAAATTTCTAACGAATGTTTTCACTTGTTGACCATTTTCAGATGTTTAAACCAGGCAGTGTTAATGGCAGACGTGGGACACTGCAAACAAGAGAACCAATCAAAAGCATCAGAACAGCGTCAAACTTTACAAAACAGCCTTGACTGGAAATGGCAAAAGAAGACATTTTGCACGTCAACAACATGCAAAGCAACAAAATGAATATTATTTAACATATAGCCTAAGCTTTTCACAGAAAATATTTAGATGTAACTTCCTTTGTAACCATTAATATTTTCAAACGTGACTGTAATTTAATTACATATTCTTTTTCAGTAACTGTAACTGATTACAGTTACATGTATTTCTTAATTAAATTTTGTAATTTCGTTACAAGTAACTAGTAACTTCCCAACGTTGTACACGCAATGATTTAACAGATTATGATAATCATTGTGCCTTTTTGAAGACTATTCCATCTTTGTTAACAATGTGCTGCCGAGATATTGATGAAGAGATATCGAGGTCATTTTTGAGGCTTTATTGTGGTTTGTTGTACTACTGAATTGTTTTCTTTCTGCTGACTTATACAGAAGGGTCTATGAAATATTTGGTCCAGTCCTTTTTTATTATTAGTGTGGTGCAACATCATACGTATTGGATGACGAATGCAGGCATAAGACAGATAATAATGCTTTGAAATTACATATTCTCTTACATTTGTTTGTATACTTTTCATTTTTACAGCCTGTTACAACATATACTGTTTGGCTCATAAGCATTCAGCACAGAGCCTCCATTCAGACCAAAAGGTTAGGAGCACTGTGGCATATTACAGACATTAATCTCACAAGAAAATGATGTATTGATCGTTGGTGCACTAAAGGTGGATCATGAAATGACCTCTGATGCATAATTTAGTAAATTCCTTCAAGAATTTTGATATAGGCGAATTGAAAGTAGGGCTTTACAAGTGGCTAGATTTTCAGAACTAAACTGCAACAAATGGCATTTACTGTCAATCACAGTGACAATCCAGTTGTTAACGAACCACATTTACTGCTTGTACAAGCATATGTCACTATATCACTATTTTGTTACAGTTAAGCATTTTTCAAATTGTGAAACATGTTTGTTATTAAAGGAGAACTATTATTTTCAACCTGGGCCATAATGAGGGAGGCTGACAGGCCAGCAGCTGGCAGCAGGAACGAGAACAGGATTCATGGCGTCAAATGTCCCGTGTCAAAGTTTGTCCACTAAAAGTTGTTTTTGCCACTGACCGGCTCGGATCAATAGTGTAAGTGTTTGACAACAGCATTTCTCTTACCCTTAACTTATTCTGGGCTATACACGTGACCAAATCCGGTTGTCCGCCCTTCAAAATGTAGGAGCATCTCATCCGTATATTTGGGGTCAAATAAATTCGGGCGGCCATCAGAGGTCTTATCCACGCTCTCAAGTCAGGCAAGTACATGGCCATGATACTGAAATCAATGAGAAAAGACTCGTAACTGTTCTCCAAACCGACCAGCTCTGTTCTAATCCGCCCTCAATCATAGCTGCTCCATTATCTTCATGCAACATGTAAAATGTTGCAAGACTCAGAACGAGATTTGGTTACACACAGCCTGGAACAAGTGAAGGGTAGGAGAAATGCTTTGCATGCTGTCTTCAGAGACTTATATCAACCTGAGTCAGTCAGTGGCAAAAACAAACACTTCAAGTGGACAAACTTTTATGGTGCGCATTTGCCCCCAGAAATCCTGTTTAGTTTGTTTCAGTTGTTTTTTTGCCAGCACACACACACACACACACACACACACACACACACACACCACATAATTAACTTTGTAATTTACTTTGTATAGAAATAAAAAGTATAACTAAATTTTAAAAAATTACATAAATAATTAACAAGAGTGCAATTACATTGAACTGTATTGAAACAGAGGAAGAGACAACAGGTAAAGCTCGTGTGTTGGATGCTACACACACACACACACACACACACACACACACGACATATTTATTTATGCCCACATAGTCAGAAGTACAAGGGAGCTTGTACAAAGGACATAAACACTGTCAGTACAGTCAGACATCAGGAATCAGTCGATTACAAAGAGCCTCGACGGCTGAAAATTGTCACATATACGTTGGCAAACAGGTCAGGACATCATTTATGGATAAAGGAAACAGCGTCTCCTCCAAACTGAGCGGCTGCCAATAATAGGTGATAATGAGCAGTACCTCGCTAACCGCTTAGCTCTTCTTTTAGAGAGACCTGCCATCTGGAGGCCCCTAACAACCAACTTGTGCACATGACCCAGGCTACCAAATATAAAAATTAGAAGTCTACATTTGTAGCCAAGCTGTAAGATGTTCTGCTTCAGTTGGTGATATTTTAGCACTTTGGTAAGAAAGGCCTCCTCTAAACTGTAGTCAAAAGTACAGCCGACCTCAAGTATAAACACCTCCTTATGATTTTCATTAACGACAACAACATCGGGAGTGTTAGCTGTGACTTTAGAGAACACTGAATCATTGCTACACAGACTGAACATGCTTGGCTTCACAGCATAATGCTTATACAGCAAGATGGAGGACCTGAAAATAGACAAGATATCTTTTGATATCAAATCCACAATCCTGTCTTGTCTACTTATGTAGAGCCCTTTGTATACATGGCAACCATTTAAGATGTGTGACATGGTTTCAGCTATTTGGTCATTACCATGATGTATACAGTGAGGAGCATGACTGCTTGGAAACCAGATGGAAAGATTCAGTTTAGTTGGTAGAACTTGCAGTCTTGCTTTTAGCACAAATGAAACAATGTTCTCATCTGAAGCAACATTTTTGAACATAGTGTGAGAGACAGAATGGTTGGCATCAGGGAGACACACCAGCTTCCCTTGGAGTCTCAACTCAGTCCGTTGTTGCCACTGCCTTTGTTGTTGCGCCCCCAAGAGGTGACCTCGGGCATTTGTCAGTGTGAGTTGATGTTTAGTTCCACAGACGTTCACAGTTGCTCTTACAGAGATACTGGGGTCAGATATAACTTCCTCTGAGACCTCCACAGCCTCAGAGTTAGTCCCCACCCACTCAAGGGTAACATCAGCCCAACAGCAAAGGTCATTCAAGTCAGGCCAGTCTGACCACACACCGAAGCCAGGAGAGTGACTGTCCAGCTTTCCACTGGGCTTCCTCCTGAAGCCCAGGAAATTAGCATCTGACCAAAAGGCCAGGGGGACCTTGCGTCTTTTTAGGTCTAAAAGCAGAGAAGCTTGAGCGAGTTCTCTGACATATTGATCATAATTGTTCAGCATACTTAACAGATGTGCAAGCCTCATAGCAATATATGTCCATTCAAAATTAGGGACACCCAGACCACCCTCACGTTTACTGTGGAATATGATATTATGTGTTGTATGAGTATTGAGGCCAGTCCATTTTCTCACTAAGCATACAGTTTTGTCAGTCAAGTCACTTAGTGACTTTCATGGAACATGTACAGTGGAAAATAGATGTTGTACTTTGGCCAATGCTACAACTCTGACTGCCTTCAGTTTCATGATGAGTGGCAGGGGCGATGCATTGATTAAATCAAGTCTGCTGGAGTACTCAGAAATGATTTCATCAACCTGGTCTTTCCACTCACCTGCCACATTACACTTATGGCCCCGGTATGTATATGTCCCATGACGAGAATAAACTCTGAGTGGCTTATTGCAGATTTTGAAAACAGGAATTGTATCAGATTTAGAGTGATACCAGCAGTTTCCCCCACTCCGCCTTTCATAGAAAACTGCACATTTTGAATCTTTCACCTCTAATCCCTACCACTTCAAAAAGGAGTCAGTTTGGGAGAGCATGTTGTTATAACAGCCTCCTGACGAGAGGCAATCTGTACATCATCTGCATACCCCTGGACAGGGTTAGGGGAAATGATATTAGCAGGGGCACAGCTACACAGCCACTTTAACCACTGGTTTATAGCTAACAAGGTTAACAGCGCTCCATGGACAGCCAGTCTTAATGCCTACTTGAAGAGGAATTGGGTCTGTGAGCTGTTTACCGCAGATAACCTGTATGAATGAACCCGAGTAAACATCTTTAACAATGTCAATATAAACCTAAGGCAGATGTAATTGCTCAAGAGCTGTTATCATGACATTATGTGCCAAAGTTCCAAATGCATCACAAAAGTCCAAAAAAACTGCAAAGAATTTACTGGACTCATGCTTAAAGTCATCAATTCCTGTTCTGAGACGAAACACATGCTCATTCAAGCCTTGCCGGTTGATGTAAGCTTTTTGCTTGGGTGACAAGATGTTTACATCCACAAGATAGGGGAGAATGCGGGCAAGAATACATTTCATGAACACCTTATAGATGGTCGGTAGGAGGGAAATGTCTCTCCAGGTAGATGGGTTGTCCGGGATATTGTCTTTTTTGGGGATTTCCTTCCATGAAACAGGCACTGACTTATTTTCCAAGCAGACATTAAAGATTGATGTTAATACAACTGGCTGCGTGGCTTTAAGATCTTCATATGATACACTGGAAGCGCAGCTGAGCCTGGATCCAGCTGGAGGCCAGTGCCGGTGTTAATACCTCCAGGAGCGGCTGCTCCGTCGGGAGTTTTTTCAATATCCAAACCACGTACTTCAGAAGGGGGAAACCAAAGGGCTTTCCACGATGGCTTTCAGTTGTAAACACACCATGCTTGAGAAATATGCCGTTCAAGAGGGTGATAAGACGGATCCAGCTCCCCGGGTCCGCCGATGAAACGTAGTGTTGTTTCTCGTGATGTTTTTCAGTCACCAAACTGCTCCGGAAGACTCTCTCTGAACTTGAAAGGCCGACCATTGCTGCTCAGTCAGGGGTTTCACCAGCTTGGAGAAGTCAGTGAGGGCTGGCTCCATGCTCACCAGGTGTTTGGTGATGGGTCATGAAGGAGCCATTGTTGTTGATAAACTCTCCCACTTCGGAGCGCTTGTTTATATGCAACCCTGATTGCCGAAGCCAGGCACATTGTCCAGACTGCTTTCCACAAAATCATTGTGACCATGACTACATTAACGACAGCAGTTACGACGAGTGTATTTAGATGTTTAAAATACCATGCTCACGCCGCGACCTGCAGCCATACTCTGCCGCAACCTGCAGCAACACACACACACACACACACACACAGGGAAATAGGGCTAAGTTGAACAGAAGTTCTCCTTTAAGATCATAATTTTTACCATCTTTTAGCCAGTCATTATTTACTTCTATGCAGTATACAAAATCCCCTTGCATGGACTTTTTTTCTAAGATACACATTTTTTTCCCATCACACTCAATAAACCCCAATCTTTTAATACAGTCAAGATGAACCTAAACTGAAGATAAAAACAGTCTGCTGGTCACTGTGTTCATGTGTGAAAAACGTTTGATATCGGCTCTAACAATGCACATTACCAACAATATTTAGATAGTAACTTGCAACAAAGGTGTTTTGAGAAGCATAATGTGTCCTTAGAAGGTGCATTGAAGAAAGAACCTGATTTAACTGTTAACACAGCCGTACTGACAGACAGGATGTCGATGCAGTATGCTGGCGAGTTTTTTAAATCTTTCAATTTAACTGATGGATTACAGGTAACGTGTACAGAATGTGTGCATTTTGGTCATCATTACACTGATAGTCATGATATCTATTAAAGCTGTATTACGTAGAACTTGGTATTGGGTGCCAGTTGGCCCTCCCACGGTTTCTGCTGTACCTTTGTTGGAAATCTCAGGTTCCTGTAACAATATTATCAGTTGTACTGTAAGTGCTACAAAGGAAACTCATCGAAAGAGTGCTATGTCCCAAAAACTTCTGTCTTGAACAAAAACAAGCAAGTTAACAACTTTGTCAACAAGGCCAAAAATAAATCCAACAACACAATTTATAACCTAATATTACATATTGTATCAGGAAGAAATCCATCTCAGTGTCATCTGTGGATGGATGGATGGACAGACAGAAAGACAGACACACTCTAATTTACAATAGTGCCACTGATGAATTGTTTACATCCTCGTCTGTCGTGGACCATTCTCTCCATCTGTTTGCACATCAGTCCCTCCTTCTCTGTGCTCCCTCTCCAGGTGTTTTTGGGTCTTCCTCTTTCCCGTTTGCCTTGTGGGATCCATGTCAGTGCCTGATGCGTTATTGTTGTGTGTGACAGATCCAACTCCACTTTCTCCATATCAGCTGTATTTCCACTGTTCTTGTTTAGTGTGATCCCCAAAGTTAATGTTGTTAATTGTGTTTGACCAGAAAATCCCAAGGATGCGTCTTAGGCAGTGATTTATGAATGTCTGCAGTTTGTTGATGATGTTGGTTGTGTTCCTCCAGGTTTCTGCATATACATATTAAAGTTAAACATGAAAAGTATAAGAAAGTTTAAAATCAACAATGTTTTACGCAATATAAAATCAAGAATGGTATACAAACATTCAAAAGACAGAAGATTTACAGAAAGCCACAGACAGTGAAGCAAGTACAGCACTTGTTTCACTGTGATCACAGAGACAAACAGACAAATCATGAAAAACAGGCACATTCAGAATAAAACATCAATCAACAGAAGGTTTCCTGAAGATTCCTCAAGATTATTTCACAAATAAGGAGCAAAATAGTTGAATGCAGTTTTTTATAATTCCGTACTCCTCCTAATTTTGTTTTATTTTGCTGCGTTACGTAACAGTTTGGATTTTTATTACAGTTACATCATAACCTAAGCAACATAATTTACAGAATCTCTGTCAATTACAATATTTTTGTGAGAAAAATGGTGTTAAATGAAGAATTATGTTGGGATTATTTAGTCAGTTATGATGTTATTTCATGATACTACGATATACCCCTCCTACCAAGCAAGGGAATGGTTGGTGGTGGAAACACAAGCCAGACTAGTGTTGGGATTTACAACGTAATATTTTGGCTATCAAACTTAATTAATGATTATCATAGATAATTATTGATTATATTAAATAATAAGATCTAATTTACATTAGATCGCCTTAGGAGCACCACCCTTAAAAAGGGAAAAGATAGCCACATCGTTGATTCAGTCTCATAAAAGGTAGTTAACTGTCAATTTGGAATTTGATCAATAATTAACTTAATAACTAAAATCAAATTACCATGTTAACAGCTAGTAAAAGTTGAAGGTTTTCGGAGTTCTTGTCAGTCAAGAGGTTGGCAACATTCATTCTTGTACAACATTAAACATACAGCATGTAGTTTTAAAAGCCTTTATTACTCAAACAATTAACACAATCTAACTAAACATTTACTATATACAGTGTGTATGTGTGTATGTCAGTGCATGTGTGTGCATGAGTGTGAATTTGTGTGTGTAGGCCAACTACAGATAGGATGGCTGACCAAGGGAAGGACTTAGGTCCAAGATGGCGGCTGAAAACCACATGTTTCTTTGTTAGAGAGGATCAAAGAAAACATGGTGGGGCTCAGACCATGTGCTTGTGATTTCACACGTTGGTGTGAAATGAGCCAAACTAAACACTGTGAGTATGTGTGTGTGTGTGTGTGTGTGTCACAGTGCTAGGTTAGAAAGATTGTTAGTTGCATGCAAAGACCTGGTCTGTGAGGAGCAAA